>APFE031675015.1:193584-240868 GCA_000404065.3 Pinus taeda
TACATCTTTCACCTCTCTGAACACCACATCTCGACTGTACACAACCTTCCTTGTTACTGGGTTCCAAAGCTTATAACCCTTTAAACCATCCTTATACCCAATAAAGATGCACTTTTCAAATTTACTATCCAACTTGGTTCTTTTCTCCTTTGGACATGTACATATGCATCACATCCAAATACCCTCAAATGTTGAAAGAGAGAGTTTCTTACCAGTCCATACCTCTTGTGGAGTCTTATCCTCCAACACTGATGAAGGTGATCTGTTGACTAGGTAACATGTTGTCTCCACCGCCTCTGCCCAGAATTCTTGTCATAACCCGGCACCACTGACCATGCTTCTTGCCCTTTCCATCAACATCTTGTTCATTCTTTCTACAACTCCATTTTGCTCAGGTGTATATGGAGTAGTCTTCTGCCATGTTATACCACACTTCTTACAGAATTCTTCAAATTCCTTACTACAAAACTCGCCACTGTTATCTGTCCTCAACACCTTTATCTTCTTCTCTGTCTGGTTTTGCACCAGAGCCTTAAATTCTTTAAACCTGTCAAAGACTTCAGATTTTTACTTAAGGAAATATATCCATGTATTCCTTGAGAAGTCATCTATAAATGATACATAATACATAGACTTACCCAGTGATGGAACCTTCACAGGTCCAAACACAACACTCTGCATAAGCTCTGATATCTGTTTTGCCCTCTTACCACTAGAAGGGGAACTCACTTGATTCTACTTCCCATATACACAATTTTCATAGAAGTCAAAATCCAGAGAGCTATTACTGATACCTTCTACCATACCTTTACCATGAAGTATTTGAAGGCCTTCTCTCCAATATGTCCAAGCCTTTGATGCCACAACATTTTTTGCTCCACTTTCAGGAACCACAGAACTATTGCACCCATCAACAATAGTGCTACCTTGTATCTTGTATAGAGTTCCAATCTGAACTCCCCGCATCAATACCAGTGCTCCTTGAACCATCTTGTAGGTATCTTTCTCGAACACTGTTTTTACACCTACATCATCCAGCTTGCTTACAGAAATAAGATTTATGGCTAATGCAGGAATATGTAGAACACCCGGAAGTGTTCTAAGCCTTCCACCTTGCAACTTCAACTTTACTTTTCCATGACCAACGATTTTAGCCTTCCTATCATCCCCTAAGAAGACATCACCACCACCGTATTTCTCATACTAACAGAACCCCTCTCTATGGGGAGTGAAGTGAAAGGATGCACCTGAGTCAATCAACCATGCCTCATGATCTACATGTGTACTTGAAGAAGCCAAGTATACATCCCCACCTTCATCTGAGGTGGTTTTTGCCTCTGCAGAAGGAGCATCATCAGATCCCTTTCCTTTATTAGGAGCTTTAGATTTACAGTCCCTTTGGTAGTGCCCTTCCTTTCTACATTTCCAGCACACCACCTTTACAGGTTTTCCTAGAGATTTAGATCTCTCACTCGATGACTTATTTTTGTTTTTGTTCTGGGAATGTCCTCATACAGACAAGGCATCACCATTCTAGCTCTCCATATTTTTTCATCTCATCTCCTCTGTCAGCAAGGATGAGACTATTTCATCCAACTACAAGGAAGTTGCATTGCTACCTATTACAATAACCACAATATCCCACAAATCTGGTAGAGAACACAACAAACTAATGCACTTAACTTCATCTGAAATTTTGATATCAACAGATGATAACAAACTTACCACAGTATTAAATGCATTCAGATGCTCTATCACAAATCCATCTTTCATCCTTAAGTTATACAACTTTTTCCATAGGAACAGTTTATTCACCAGAGACTTATATTCGTACAAAGTCCCTAACTTGTCCCACAAAGCCTTCACCATAGCTTCCCCTGATACATTCAGCAATAATGAATCTAAGACACACAATCATATTGTGCTCTTTACCTTTCGATCCAACTTCTTCCATTCTTCATTAGAAACTCCCGTTGGTTTAGTACCCGGACCTACCGTGATACACTGATATTTATCCACCAACATATCCTCCATCTTGAGTTTCCACAACTCAAAACTCTGACCATTAAATTTCTCGATCTCTATCTTTCCACTGCTTGCCATCTTCTTTCACCACCAGAATCGATCCCACAGATCTCTCACTGAACGGGTCTACCACAAGCCCGATCGAAACCCCTCAGCAACAAAGGCGTCCCCTTGAAGCCAAAATAGCTCCAATATCAAATGTAGGTTTTAACCTCATACATAAATTACCTGCATACGAATTCTAAAACACAGAAAATAAACAATGTGAGAGCGTAACACATAAAACGCATATACACAGAGATTTTCCCCTGGATCCCAAAACCGAGACTACTAGCTTGAGTTTTCATTATTTTCCTTTCAATGTTACAATACATATTTATACATGCCAAAGCATCCAATAGCATGGACCGAAAACCATCACGTCCAAAACCATGGACTAAAAACCATTGCATCCAAAACCATGTGCGAAAATCATGCGTAAAACCATAGGTAGGTCTGCCCAACCTAACATAGGGCCTAAAACCAAAATTTTCTGGGGTGCCACCACGGACCCCATAGAGTGGGGTTACCTACACCCCTCAAACCCCCTGTGACTCCCCCCGCTACACAATCGGCGCAACGAAGGGGGGGCTCCACCCCCCTTCTAACCCCCCGGTTAACTACGTGGGCTAGTCATGGAAAGAATATAACACAACCCAACAGGGTTTGAAAATGGAATTAATCAAACCTTGAAATGTGGAAGGTACATTAGTACAACCAAAAGGCATGACCAAAAATTCATAATGACCCTCATGAGTTCTGAATGTTGTTTTCGGAATGTCTTCACTCTCCATTCTAATTTGATGATATCCTGAACGAAGATCCAGCTTGGTGAAGTAAATTGGTCCATGTAATTCATCCAACAATTCATCAATGATAGGAAAGGGAAATTTATATTTAATAGTGAGCTTGTTGATCTCCCTATAATCCAGACAAATGCACCATGATTCATCCTTCTTGTGCACCAATACTACTGGAGCAAAGAAGAACTTTGACTAGCTTGAATGATACCAGCCTTTAACATTTCTGCAACCATACGTTCAATTTCACTCTTTTGGGAATAGGGATATGTATAAGGCCTGATGTTTGGAGGGACACTTCCTATGATAAAATGAATAGCATGATCATGATTACGAATAGGTGGGAGGCATTTGGGAGTCTCGAATACCCTGGAATGATTGTCCAATAATTTTTGGAGGCCAGGAGAAATAAATTATTTCGATGTTTGAACCTCTAGTGAGCATAATTGTGAAATTACTGCCCATTGTTTTCTTTAGAAGCTTTGTCATGCCATTAGAAATAATTATCTTTCTTGGTTTTCTTACGATACCCTTTAATTCAAATTCCTTTCCTTCCCAAAAATATTTCAATAAAAGTTCTTGAAAATTAAAATCTATCATCCTCAAAGATTGTAACCATTAGACTCCTAGTAAAACATCAACACCACCCATTGGAATAGAAAGCATTGGACTATTCAATACATATTCCCCATGGATATCTTGATATTATGGCACTTTCTAGAGAAATTTATAGTTCCTCCATTTGCAACCATCACTTGACACACTTGTGCTAGATATAGAAATAAATTCAATTCCTTGGCTATCTTACACTGAATAAAATTATGGGTATTACCCTAATCAATCAATAATATTACCTTTTTGTTCTTGATATGTCCTTCTATCTTGAGAGTTTGAGTGGTAATTCTTGCCAATGCATTACAATATATCGTCGGATTCATTTCTTCTTTCTCTGGGGTTGGTTCCTGGTGTATATTATATTTTTTTGACATTTCTTGTTCCTTTTCATCCTCCTCTTCATAGTCTATGTAAAATAATTTCTTCTCAACACACTTATGACCTTTAGTTTATTTGTTATCACAACTATAACAAATCCCTTTTTCTCTTTTTTCCTCCAATTTTTGTGGTGTCAACCTTGTAGTTTGTGGAAGGCTAGGTGCAGCAAAACTTCCATCTTTATAATTGTGAGTGGTAGACTTTCTTATGGCCATAATTTTGCTTTCACCTTTTCTTGCCACCCTGAATGCCTTCTCCAATGAATCAAGTTCCCAAAGGTGAACCTCATGTTGGATTTTATCCTTTAAGGTCCCTCTGAAGACATAAATCCTATGCTCCTTTGGAATATCATTTACCTTGAAATTCAATTTTTGGAAGTCCTCAATGTGCTCCGCAATTGAACCCTTTTGTTTGAGATTTATCAGTTGGCTAAAGAAGGCATTTCTCTTTGTATCCTCATAATATTCTTTCATTTCCTTCGTACAAATTGACCAAGTGACAAGTGGTTTATGAGAAAAAAGCCATAGATACCATACAAACTGATTGGGTTATAAATATAAAGTTGCAATGCATACCTTTTATGTGTGTCTCACATTATGGAGATCAAAATATTGCTCCATATAGAGTATCCATGTTACCGGATCCTTGCCATCAAAATTCCTCATATCAATATTTGGAATATGGTGGGTCTTTAATCCAAGGTTAGAGTCTATAAAATCATGATTAAAATTCCTTTTGTTCTCATCATAAGTTTTATCTAATATTTTTTCGCCATTAGGAAGCATTTCTTGTAGCAACTTTCTCAAACCTTCCTTCAAACTTTCCATGTTTTCTTTTTAAACCATTCTTCAAATATTCCATATTGCCTTTCATACCATACATATTAGATTCCATACCATTCTTCAAAACATCTATCTTAGCTTCCATTTCATTTTTGGTTACTCTTTGCAAGAATGAAATTTGTTGCACTTGGTCTAGTAATTTTGATATATCATGTTTCATTTCTTCCTCTTCTTCATGCGTCATATTAGAGATTTTTGGTTGCTTACTAGGTGTTTCCATTTTCTTGCTTCAATTCATTTTGGAATCAAACAATGATATTTATGCTTTACTATGCCCCTTGAATCACTTCAAACTGATTTTTCAAACAAAACTTATACCAATTTAAAAAAAAATACACACTTTTTTCTTGCTTTGTAGGAACTCGATATTGAAACTCTTATATCTATGTAATTTCGGATATCAAAGTTCTGAAATTCCATCTTGTAGTATCCCTCTGAGTCTTATTTCCAACCCCACAAGTTGAACCAATATTGGATTCTTCAAGAAAGAGTTATGCGTAATCTCTCACGATGACCTGATTTTAGACTAGTTCAGTAGAGCGAACTTGTACGAAGTGTCACATGTCACTGTTTCAACGTTCGGCCCTAAAAATGTTTCCCAACAAACTAAAATATGTATTCATTTAGCCACTTTTTACAAAGCTCAAATCGGATGCTCAAAGAAAAAGTTATGACAATTTTCCCTCGGTCACCTGTTTGAGATGGAATTTTGGAGCCTGCAAAAACCCTAACTTCCTTAGATCATATCTCTAAAAATATAGTGAAACAATATCTAAAGTTTGTACACAAGCTTCAGAAATATTTCGGCTCCACGTGGATATAATTTCAACTTATGAATATTCGTCGAAAAAAATTATATTGAAAATTCCAAAGTGACCTATTTTAAGAAGCGAAACCCGAGAATCCAAATCTCTGATACCAAATGTTATGCAATAAACTCAAAAAATAGAAGAAAATATAGATCAAAGACTTAAAAATTAGCCTCTTCGAGGGGGAAACCTCCTTTACATTATAGAAATGCACAATTCTTCGATGATACAAATGACAATACCTCCTTTAAATATATAGGAGTCTAAGGGGTCACAATATAATTAGAGCCTACATAACAATAATAATGTAAGATCACAACAATAAAAATAGTGGGCTTCTATGGGGCACAACAATAAAAATATGGGGGCTACATGGGCACAAAAATAATAAGGGGGATAGACTAACAATAACAATAAGCTGGCTATACTAGTATTATAGGGACCTAACAAAAGTTAAAGAGAAAGATTCTTTGACATTGACAACTTGGCTAAATCTTTGAAGTTTTTGACCAACGAAGTATCAAAAATCAATAGGAATTCAAGTGAGGCTTCTACTAACAACAAGTATTTTAATCCTTTTCTTAATAATAATTTCAATCAACTGGCTAAGTTTGCACAAAGCTCTAATGTTGTATTCAATGTTGAGAACTTGGGCATGTATAAATAGTGTACCTTTCATCAAGAAGCATATTCAGAGAAAACATACCCTCAATGGAAACACAACATGAATGTTGTTGTTGCAAATGTCATAGAAATTTTGTCAGCATAAGATAATTTGAATAGAATCAAGAGACTAATGAACCTATTTCGGGAGAGGAAAAACCAAATGTGGGTGATTCAATTTTCACATTTAATCTTATATCCAACAATGACCAATAAGGTGCTGGTGAGCCCCCAAAGGGTGATACACCTCCTCAACAAGCTGTTATGCAATATAATATAAGGAGAAGAGGACCAGTGCCTAAGAAATATGTGAGAAAGAAATTGTTAAGAAAGATTTTACCTCCTAGCAATCCTGCTCAAGGCACTCAAAAAAAATCTGAGAGTACACAATCTCAAAAGAATTGCTTTCAGAAATAAAAAAAAGAAGTATATCACCCCTGAGGCATCAAACAAAGCCACACCACCCAGCACTTTAACACAACCTGCTCAAGGTGAAGATATAAATTACAATATTCTTGAAGACATGAAGAAGGCTCGCATGAAAATTTTCATATTTGAGCTAGCTAGGTTGACAGGGCAATGTGAGTTGATCATTCAAATATTTTCATCCCCACCTTTGTTAGGGAGAATGGATTTTGCTTCTCAAGGATTATTTGGTAAGTCTCCAACCATTCTAATATCATTTGTTAATGCAACTAACATAAATTTTAGATTGACTTGCCCTCCCTTTCTTTTAACTTTTGAAATCTAGATTCTAGTGCATCAACAAATGTCATGCCTTTATCTGTTGCAAAGAATATCAATGCTAAATGGGAGAAGACTGACGCCATAATCATTCAATTAGAAAGATATTTAGTATAGGAAATTGGTGAGATTAACAATGTTATAATGCTTTTATCTTCAGACCAAAGAGTTCACCAATTTAATGATATTGTCATTGTAGACATTTTGGAAGCTTATGACTTGCTTTTGAGTAGAGATTAGTCTAGTAAGTTGTAGGGTTATTTTGCTATAGACTGGTTGCATTTTTGGCTTCTGTATAAGGGTAGGAATAATTAGATCTGAGTAGAGAGTGAGCCTTTATAGAAACATACCATCACAAAGCTTGAATCTCTAACGATCCTATCATCTATGCACAAGAAATATTTGGAAATTGTTTTCTAGAAGTGGATCATGGATGTTATCTTATTCAGCCATCCCCTATACCAACAAATACACAGTTGGAACTCCTTCCTTGCAATCCAGCTAGTGCAAATGATTCATGTATTATATATGTAAATAGTATTAGTGTAGGAACTAATACTACATTTGGACTCTGTACTTTGACAGTTCGAAAACACATGAGGGTTCTAGAGCTGGTTGTACTTTAATAGACCTGAAAAAGAACTGTTGCACAGTATTTTGTCACGCCTCATGTACTTCCCTGTGCCATACCCCGAAGTGCTCGAAACTTGGAAATCATGCAGTTTACCCATCCTGATATAGAGTTCAAATCCTCCTTGAAACACTAATGGAAAAATGACTTGAGCCTTCCTTGGAGAAGTAAGCTCTAAAACCCTAATTTCAAGACCAACGCGATTGTGACACTAGCAACTAGTGTTGATGACAAGTTTAACTATACTAGCCTCATGATTCCAACACGATTTTTACTTGGATACTCAATCTTATCCCTAAAATTCAAGTTTTCCCAAATAGTACAAGAAGCTTCGTGATCTAGAGGCTTCCAGAATGATGAGATGGAGGTTGTTTGGTGTGGATGTGGCCGAATTCTCCCAATATTTCCCTTTGATATTATCTCTATGAGCTACCTCCTTGAGATAAGGGCCTTCTCTATATTTGGAGAGATCCTAACTCCCTTTCCCTTCCTATATATTCATCCTCTCCAATTACCAAATGGTTGGTATTTGGTTATTTGCACCTTATGCTAAGATAGTGCCTACATTCTACTCATTTGGCTTAGAGAAGGAGTGCTTGGAGAGCTTGAGTTGGACTTGGACATTCACTCAAGGAGAGATTATTGACATCAAGGCTTGGTTTTATGCTTCCTCCTTTATTTTATTAATATATACATTGTTGGTTTACTTTTCATAAATGTTTGTGTTAATGCATCATTTATCTTAATGCTCCTTGATCTGTTAAGTAGATTACTTTCAATTATGCTTATGGCACTTGTATGCTTCGTTGTTTCTTTGATATCTTATGCAGGTATCCAAATGTTGTGAGTAGTACATTTGAGCCTAAGGAGAAATTGATTGAGGATCTTCAACAAAGGAGTGCATTATAACATCAGAAAGAGGTAGGCCATCTTCCTCTTCTCCTATTTCGATTGTAATTTAGTAAAGTGTCTTGTAGATTTTCACATAGGTTGCTAGTCCCACTCATTGAGCTAGAGGGGTCATCTTTGTTTGCAGAGAGGATTTACCTAGACAACAAAATGGCGAATCCACTAGGGAAGATATAACCTTTCCATCCATTTCTTCAATCTGATCCTTTGATTAGTTTGACCAACCGTCGATTTCCCGGTTTATGTGAGTTAGTATATGTATGCAAAATCACTGATTACTCCCTTAGAGTGCAAAATATGGATTGTTTTTTTCATATTCCTCACTCAGTGCGAGTTTTATCAGTGACAGTCATGCTAGCAACGCTTGTTTTTATATATATAGTCGGATTGAAAACCTTGTTTTCCACTATTTGCTCATCAGAACTACTTTTGTTGTATAAAGTAGTGTTGATGACCTCAACCAACATGGATTTGTCTATGAAAAGTAGCGTTGATAACCCAATTAGCACGGGTTTTGCTATATAAAATAGTGTTGATCCTTGAATGTGAGAATTTTTAAGGTTTTTTCCTTAGAATCTAGTGTGTCTTGGCCCCTAATATCTTTTCCCATATTGTATGCTTGGATTTGTCAGTTCTTTGATTGATTGTCTTGATTAATTTGCAAAATTTGTCTCATTGGCTTCGAAGTGAAATCTGATTAAGTTCTAGGGTTTCTAGTCAATTGGTCATCACCTGCTACTTATTGGTGTCATTGAGATTCTGGTTTTGTTGATTGATTGAGTGTTGTTTTATATGGAAATCATTGAAAACATAATTTTGCATTTGTTTTAGCTTGTCTTTCAAAATTTACTTTTCGTGAAAATGCATTAGATTAGTTGCATTGAAAAGTTATTTTTTGAGATTCATCATTGAGAATAGATCACATTTTTTGGTGATTGAAAGATAAATACTTTATTAGTTGCATCAAATCATTCAAAATGAAAAGAAAATCATAATTCATATAAGTGCATCTTTGTAAAGTAAAATCACTTTTCTTTCGAAAAAGTTGCATTTAGGATAGTGAAAAGTGAAAATAATCTTTACTTTTGGCATTTCATTTGAAAGATGAAAGTGAAAGTTAGTGGAAGGCATGTTGTTTGATGCATTATTGATTGAGTTTCTTCTCTTGTTTACTCTATATTTTATTGAACTGGAAAATTTTCCTTTTCTCATATAGCTGCATCTTAAGGATTTAGGTGACATCGTTTTGAGCCCAAAACTAAAACATAATTGAAGATAAACTTAAATTTTGACTCAATTAACCTAAGGATCATTTGTAACTTAACGAAAAACATTTAGAGGGCTAGGCTAGAGACATGTTTTAGCATCTATAAACCTAGCAACTGTCATTAACTGCATGTATTGTATCCCGAGGCTGAAATCTCGTTCCAGTACAGAAGTATATTGAAGTTTCTCTAGTACTTTCAGGTATATAGGAGGCACTTCAGTATGGAAATTACATTAGAACTCTCTCATTGAACAATTATGCACTAGACAACACTAACATGGAATTGTGATCCCTGTACCGATGAGTATATATTGGAACACCCCACTAAGTTTCTATCTTTTAACCACAAGTAACCGAGTCAGTCACCTTGTAAATGTGATACACCGAACACAACATTCGGGTATATTGGTTGTCGTACGTTAAGTCTTTGGTTTTGGCTAAGGTGTTGTTGTGGTAAAAACACAACACCCCCCATTATTGATGCATCCACTTCGAATAATGGGGACCCTTTCTATAAAAATTTTGGCTAAGCACCTTTTTGGATTTTTATTTTAGTTAATTGCCCTACGCTTTCGTTAATTTTTAGTTTTATTTGGATTCTTGTTTTGATTGCTTTGTTAGAATAAATTTTTTATAAGCTTCACATTGACGCTTGTTTGGTCTCATTTGGTCAACTGGTTTCAAAATGGCACTCCTTTGAAAGTTTGATTATTTATATAGCCTGGGTTAAAATTGTGTAAAATGTACAATATTGCATTTTGTAGATAAATTAGTTCAATAATGCATTCATTTTAAATATTAACCCGTAGTGAGTTTTACTAACATATTTCCATGTAGCCAAATCATGAAGCAACCAGATTTTAGTAATTTACTCCAATAAATTATTAATCTCGAAAAATCATAATTCCAAGTGGGTATAATTTGTGTTTCATTTTATTAAAAATAGTTGCAATTAAAAAAATAAACAAAATAAAAAAATTAATCTTTAATCTTAAATTAATTAAATTAATTATTATTTTAAAAATATAATTAATTTAGTTAAATTAAAATTTAATATATAAAAAATATAAAAAAATAAATTTTAATCGCATCGGAAGCATTGATTGAATCGGGAGCTTTCAAATGACATGTTTTAAAAACCCCGATAGCCATCTCCCGATGCGATTTGCCGATTAACCAAAGAACAATGTAACATTAACCAAAGTTTAAAAGACAATAAATTCAATGCGATATCGGGTCAGAAGTCTTGAAGTCTTGTTCGCAATACACACCATAACACCCATAACCCCGATGCGATATCGCATCGGGGAAGTTCACTTGATGTGTTTTAATGAACCCCGCCATTCTCCCGATTGCCGATGCGAAAAGGAATAAAAAACAAAGTTTTATATAAGTGGTTCAAACGACTTGCTTCTTGGATTCATACGTATGGTGTAGGTTGGTATATTAGTTTAAGTGTGGAGTTAATAAAGGGTAGGGGTATTTAATGTTAAAATTAATATTTGGTAATAATAAATTTTATATTAATTAATTTAATTAATATTAATTTAATTATTATTTAGATTAATTAGTTATAAATAAATAATTATATTAATTAATCAAATTAATCAGATTAATTTTGTTAATTATATTAGTTAGATATTAATTAATAAATAGTTTATTGATTAATTAGTTTATGTCATAGTTAATAATTAAATTAGAATTAATCAGAGACTACTTTAGGATTAGTTTTTAATTACAATTTTTTAGCCCAACCACAGAATTTCCAGATTCATGCCAGATTTGACTCATCAACTTTGGAAGCTCATAGAATGAGTTATACTTGGCCAAATGAGGCCCAGGATGGCTCATTGGAAATAGAAAATCAAGGAGAATATTTCTGGGGAGATTTCATTAACAGATTTGGTCATTTATTGGGTCAAAAATCAGGCAGAAGATCAGGCTCCGAATTTTGAAAACAAAATCAATTTTCTGAGTTATTTTCTTCAATTTCATTTATCCAAAGCCTCTTCTAATTGCAGATCCATTGGTCAATGATATGCTTTGCCAATAAAACCATTCCAAGCATCAATACAGAGCTTATATTTTGTTTTCAATTATTTATTTAAATAGAATTTAATTGAATTTGATTTAAAAGGCCAACAATGCTATTTTGATTTTGTGGTTGCATTTTAATAGATTTTGATTTCTTCTTGCAGAAAAACAGTGGAAAAGATATGGAGAAAAGGATTTCAAGCAATGAGAATGCTACAACAATTAAGGATTGGAATTATGAGCAAGTAAAAGGGATTTAGCAGATTTCTCTTAAACAAACTCTCCTCTCCAAAAATTCTTTTACAAATACTATAAATAACAGATTGCAGAATGGAATAAAGGGCTGCTCTCCTCTGCAATTTTAGACTTCTAAAAGCACTATTGTAATTGGAATTTAGAGTTGTAGGAGGGAGGAGTAAAAAATCTCATATCTGGGGATTATTGAGGATTTTCCCTTTGTATATTGAATTATGCATGAAGAACAAAGCTTGCATTCTTGTGGCTCTAGTTTTAAAGGCAGAAGTTCAAGCAATGTAAAGGGTTGTTGGAGACCAAAGAACAGAGAAATGGATGCAATAAATTGGTATTTCTAATACTACTGTTTCAAATATCAGTTTTAATTTTATGGTGACAGGAATGTGTCGTTTTATTCATATTTGTGCACTATTGTCAATATGGGTAATTTGTCTCAATCTTGTTATTATGAATCTTTGTTTTTATGAATTAATTTCTCATTTTTGAGTAACTGCTTACTCTGAAATCTGTCTTATGAAACCAATTTATTGAATGGTAATGTGTTGCGAATTATTTCCACATATCATTATTCAATTATTGGATTTATTGATTTGGTAATCAATATCATTTTTGTGAACTACTTCCTAGAATGTTATTGGGTTATTATTTCAGTTAATAGTTCTCAATAGAATGTGTTTTGGTAACCATAATATCAGTTAATTGAACTACTTCATTAACTTGATATTCATTATAAACAAGACATATTTAAATCCCAATATTTTGATTATCTTGCTCTTAGTTGGGTTAGATCTATATCTGCCTAATTAAGATAGGATTTAGATTAGCTTCTTTTGCTTGCATCATAGAATAAGTTTGCATTTAGAGTAAATTCTACATTCTTTCAAGTCCTCTTCTCAAAGAGACAAAACTTTAGTTGTGGCTTGGCTGAACCCAAATCAGCTTAAGGGTCATTCTTTTGCTTGATCGGCAAGGAGAAGTGATCTGATATCCCTTTCTATTGGTAGTGAAAGCCATATCATAAACCAATAGCTATAGGGAGAAGGTAACTGGACCTAGTTTAACTAGTCGGAGCCACCACACCAAACGGAAAAGGAGCTGCTTTCAAGGTCCGGACCGGGTGGTTATCCCCCAATGTTGTTGCAGTGATTTTCGAGGCATCAACAAGTGTATATAGCAGTTCACAGATACTTGGTAAACCCTTTTTCCTAGATTACCCATTTTTTTATTTATTTTTGTTAAAGTTCTAAAATCAATTAATTGATCGCAAAAAAACATCCCTATGGAAATACTCTTTAGTATGTCTTAGGTTGATACCAATGTCAACATTTCCTGAGTCTACTAGTCAAGGAAGCCCTTTTGATGGGAATCTTAGTCCCTTTCCTTCTTTTGGAAATACTGGTGCTCCCTATATGGCAACCTTGTCCTTTCCAGGATTGACCATTGGTTTGTCAGTTTGGTTATTTTTGACCTCGGTGATTCCAAGTGTCCAAACTTCTTTTGAACCTAGTTCTCCTCCACCTGAACAACATCAAATTCATGTCCTAAAGTTGACCCCTCGCCTTCTTCACATATTTCTTCACCTCATTCAAGTTCCTCTTTGCCTGGTGAAATTATGGATTCTAGTAATCAGGAAGCTAAGAAGAATAAGAAGAGGATGAAGAAGAAGAAGAAAAATAAGAAAGGGGGCAACCAAGTATCCATTGATATGGATGCAACTGATGTAGAAAAATCTTCCAACCAACCCCAGAAAGTAAACTTTCCTTGCATTTTATGTAAGGGTGACCACCTTCTTCGAAATTGTCCTAGTATTCCCAAGGTTTTAGAAGTGTGGTCCATAGGTTCACATCAACCTTTGTCATCAGCCTCTGGCGATCATGCTGGTGATAAACCTTCAACTAGTAATAATAAAGTCCATGGGAAAAGGGGAAAAGTAAAATTTCCTTGTAAGTTGTGTGAAGGTAATCATCCCATTCACCTTTGTCCTCTTTTGGATGAGGCTTCCAAAGATTTGGAAAACATTAGAGTTTCCCAACCTCGTCTTCAAGTGATTGATCAAAATTCATCTTTGGTCAACCCCACTCTCTTTGAAAGTGATTCTTGTGAGTCCATTCTCAACCAGCCATTGGTTGAGAAAATGGTAGACTTTGCCCCACCTTCAGTTAACTGTACCTTTCCAATAGAGAGTGAACCTCGTACTGCTCAGGTTCTTCTAATTTCTTCAGTTTCAAATGAATTGGATGGAAATCCTCTCATTCTTGAGGTGCATGAGAGAAACTCTCTTGTTCCCATAGAGCAAGAGGTTAGTTCTCCTATTCCTACGACACCCCCTCCAAGTAGTTTGGTCACTTATTTTGATTGGAGTCAACTGGCAGGATTTCATCTTCCATCTTATATGCCTTTCCAGATTACAATTCATGCTTACCATATGACCGTACCTAGAACAATCATAGATGAGGGAACCTATGTTGGCATTTTGTCCTCAAATTCTTGGAAAGCTTTAGGTTCTCCACAACTTGTCCCTGTCAACTAGAATCTGTTAGCTTTTAACAAAGGAACTAGTCAACCATTAGGGATCGTTCCTAAGTTGCATTTTACTTTGGGAGAAAAGGTTGTCTATATATATGTCATGGTTTTCCAAGGCCCTTTATATTTTAATCTACTCCTTGGCTGTGACGATGTTTATTTCATTGGAGCACTTGTTTCTTCCTTATTCCTAGTGAAGTGTTTCCCACATGAAGGAAGCATTGTGATCATTGATCAACTTACATTCAATGGTCCTGAATCAACTCCCTATCAACCATCATCCCTAAATGGTTCTTATGTGCAGGAATTCTCACCCCCGCTACAGGTTAATTACGTGGCCACCTGTTCCATTCCCACATCTACTGATGATCTAGTAGGTGATGTAGTACATCATGTATTGGGGACATTGGAGCCCGATTTTTCATTTGAATTCATGGACATGTATCCCTTCTAGAGTGTTTTTCTCCCATTTGATGAGAACCTCTTGGAAGCCATGGCCTCTTTTGATCTTTGATCAAGGCCTTCGAGTAGAGTTCCTTGTCTTGTGTCAATCTTGTTAAAAAATTAAACAAGGTCCATGAGGATTGTTCTTTTACTATGTCAACCTCGTTAAAAATGAAATAGGTCCCTGTGAGGATAGTATTTTTACTATGTCAACCTCATTAAAAAATGAAATAGGCCTCCATGAGAAGAGTTCCTATACTTGTGTCAAACTTGGTAAAAAAATGAAACAAGGTGTCATGAGCATGGTTCTTTTCCGGTGTCAAGCTCATTAAAAAAATGAAGCAAATCCCCTTCCAATTCGATTCTTTGATTAGATCTCGTAAAATCCTAGTCGAGTCTTTCAGTTGATCTCGTAAGTGAACCTTCATTCCATCCACCTATTAGTAACTAGTACTCTACTTAGGCAAATGAAATGAATCTTGGGGAGCATGTACCTCGAATTTAGTCATTATGTTGGGGGCATGAAAACTCATCTCAAGCATAATTTATCTTTGTTTCAAGCTTGTTTAAAAATGAAACCAAATCTAAGCATAGTTTTTTCTCATGTTTCAAGCTTGTGAAAAAATGAAACCATCTTCAAGTATAATCAAGCGTAGTTTCCCATGTTTCAAGCTTGTGTAAAAATGAAACCATTTCCCACTTTACCTCTTGTGATTAGCATCTTTATCAGTCTATTTTTCTAGATGAGCCTTGGTTTTTTTTCATTCCATTGTCACCATCTCTTTGGCCAATCATATGCTTTCACTTGGTTTTTTTACCCTTGCCTAAGGAACATCTACAATGAGTGGTCTTATTAGCCAACCTCTTGAGCATTACATGTTTTGAGCAGTTCCATCATGACCGAAACCAGTTGCTATCCTTTTATATCACTCGTTCTTCTAGGTGGAGTCCTCTTTCAGCTCTTTTCAGACTCCAAAAATATGAAAAGATTGTCGAGTACTTGTCTTTTCGAACTCATTAAATTAAATTAATTGAGGTCATCTCAGTATACGTTTACCCCTTTTTCGGGCTGGGATTGACTATTTATAAAAAAGGTACACCTTGGTCGACATGGTCAAGAGGTTCTCTTGAATATTGTTTTCTACCTTTTTAGGTTCGAGATACAAATTACGAAAAGGGACATGATGGAGTTTTCCTTTTTGTCTCTTTTTCAAACTCTCTAAATATGAAAAATATACCTAGTTATTCTTCCGTTGGACTCGTAAAAAATTAAATGATGAAATACTTGTCACTATGATGAGACCGAGTTTCACCTTCCTAGAGCTTGTAAAACTTACTTGGATGGATTCATTCGAAGAATGAACTTATATGGCAAGCATATGTTATCCCCTTCAAGATTTTTATTAAAAATAATTGGGGTACTCACTAGAAATAGTGAGGAAAAATGAAAGTGAAACATCCCTTGTATAGGTAGCATGTCGCTCTTGAACATGACACACATCTATTTATGGTGTTGGTTTTTGGATATCCTCACTCAATCACTTGTCCTTTTGGGTTTGGGTGATCCATTTTGTCTCTCATCTGACTATTCCATCTCGTCATCATGACCCTTGGTCTTATTTTGATTCAAATACTACCACACTCCAGAGTCGTGTCACCCATATGTTCAAGAGAAGTGCTATCTGCAGTTTATTACCTATACATTGTCTAACATTTTTCTATTGTCTTGGATCATACTCATTTATTCCACTTTATTCCTTATTTCATGTCGATGATGGGGGAATCATCATGTACCTCCTCCGATGGGTCACTTCTTGTCGACTTCAACTCATTATCCAGGAAGGTGACTTAGAAAATCCCTTTCAGTACCTTAGAGCTTGCATGCCTTAATGGTAAGTTCTTCTCATTCGACAACAGGCTTCCATCATTGGCCTTCGACAGGATGATTCCACAATTGTTTGAATTCAGCTTCATTTTCACAGTCATGGATTGCACTGTCGTACCTTGAGAGTTGTTGTCATTATTGGTGGTTCCTCTCATCCTTGTCAATGGTCCACATCATTGGCCAATAATCAGGTGGTTTTGCAGCATGTTCGACTTTGACACATTCATTCGCATGTTAGAATTCATACTTTGATCGGGTTAGTGATGGAGCACAAGACCCTGAGTTTTGTCTGATATAACTCAAGCTACGTGGATTTATGTATTATTCATGATTGAACACATGTTTCTTCTATACGGATGGCTCTGACCATACCGTGCGACTTTATATTTATCATGATGGTGATCCTTCTATATCGGGTGGTTGCATCCATAACTTGGATCTTAGACTTATAGGTGATCCTTTTCATCGAATGATTGCACCCATGCCATGGATATTTTCACATAGTCCTTTCTATTCGGATGGCTGCGTCCATACCATGGATTCATGTTTTGATATCAGTTTTGTATATGTATATGCATCCTTGATTTTCAAGTCTCCTGATAGTGTTTGTTCTCATCCTTAAAAAAGCCAGTAAATCATCTCAGCCATCACTCCTTGTTTTTCCTTCATGATTTACGGGGCATCTGTTACACAATATTTTTTCACGCCTCATGTACTTCCCTGTGTCATACCCCAAAGTGCCCAAAACTTGGCAATCATGTAGTGTACCCATCTTGATATACAATTCAAATCCTTCCTGAAACACTGATGGAAACATGCCTTGATCCTTCCCTAGAGAAGTAAGCTCTAAAACTCTAATTTCAAGACCAGCGCGACTGTGACGCTAGAAACTAGTGCTGATGACAAGTTACACTATACTAGCCTTGCACTGCCAACGCGCTTTTTAATTGGATACTTGCACTGATCCCTAAAAGATAAGTTTTACCAAAGAGGATAAGAAGCTTCATGATCTAGAGGCTTCCAGAACGACGAGCTAGAGGTTGTTCGGTGTGGATGTGGTCGACTTCTCCCAATATTTCCCTTCGATCTTATCCCTATGAGCTACCTCCTTGAGATGAAGGCCTTCTCCTATCTTTGGAGAGATCCTAACTCTTTCCCTGTCTATATATTCATCCTCTTCCATTCCCAAATGGTTGGTCTTTGGTTATTTTCACCCTTATGATGAGATAGTGCCTACATGCTACTCATTTGGCTTGGAGAAGGAGTGCTTGGAGAGCTTGAACTTGGACTTGGACATTCATTCAAGGAGAGCTTATTGACATCAAGGCTTGGTTTTATGCTTCCTCCTTTATTTTATTAATATATAAAACTGTTGGTTCACTTTCCATAAATGTTTATGTTAACGCATCGTTTATCTTAATGCTCCTTGATCTGTTAAGTAGATTACTTTTGATTATGCTTGTTGCACTTGTATGCTTCATTTTGTGTTTGATCTCTTGTGCAGGTATCCAAATGATGTGAGCAGTAGATCTGAGCCTGAGGAGCAAGTGATTTGAGATCTTCAACAAAGTAGTGTGTTATAGCATAAGAAAGAGGTTGGCCATCTTCCTCTTCTCCTATTTAATTTAGGAAAGTGTCTTGTAGATTTTCACGTAGGTTATTAGTCCCACTCATTGGGCTAGAGGGATAGTTTCTGTCCGTAGAGAGGATTTACCTAGACAACAAGAACAAATATCTAATCTCATGTCATTTGGAATTTGAGTGCATGAACAACTTTTTCGAATATGAAGCACTCATCCTGGGTTTAAATAAATCCATAGACCTCAAAGTGGAAGCGCTCAAGGTAATAGGTGATTATGAAATTATTACATGGTAGGTACAAAAAATTATTCATTGTGTGTCACCTAATCTTAGAAACTACTAGCAAGAGGTATGAAATATTATTTCATTTTTTCAAGATATTAATATTAATTATGTTCCTAGAGTTCATAATGCAGCCGCCAACATATTAGCTAAAGTTTCTACTATGTTATGACCATTGAGAGATGGATTTTTAATTGAGATTATTTATAAGCCATTTGTGGCCAAGAACATTACTAATTTAGGTGTTTTCAATGATGACTAGTAGATACTAGATCTCATGGAAAATGTTGACACGTTTAAGGACACGACAATATATGAATATGAGCATGAAAAGGATTTGCAGGAATCAACTCAGGAAAAGAAAGGGAACCCCATGCCCTATTGAGAAATCAATGCATGTAGGTATTAGGGTTTGATTCCTTTTTTCTTGATAATTACTTATGATTTATGTTGGCTTCTTTTACTACTTTATTATGTTGTGTTTCATGAAGAAATTACCAAATTAAATGTATATGAAGATCACAAGAACAAGAGACACAATATGTAGGCACTCATCCAGGGAAAAACCCCTCTAAGGGGAAAACCTAGTCCAACTCTTCCACTAGTAGATTCAAATCAAGATGAGAGAATCCAAGACCTTTTAGACCTAGACAAAGACATCCTCCAATCACCAAGTCAACTATTCCTTCCTGTAGATGATCTCTGCCAAAGTCTCCAAGTGTCATCTTCTCAAATGCAGCTTCAATCTAGAATTTTAGCCCCAGCTTCAGAATTTTGAACCTGTAGTAAGTTCAGAAATTTTGGCCCCAACTTCAGCCGAGAAACTTTGCACGTGTGAGAGAGAGATGCCCATGAACTCAATTTTAGTATTCCTAGCTTCTTCCTTTATTCTCCTGCAACTTCACTCTTCTTTTGTGCCTCTTTCTCCTGTAGATCAAACTTGTTGAGTTTGTGTTTCACATAAGTTGAGCTACCTATCTATATATACTCTTTTTGTTAGGTCAAATAGCTCTAATCCAGTCCCACTTCATGAGGACAGGGCCGACTTGGTGTGGAGGTGACAAATGACTCTTTTAATTCAAAATTAATTATTTTTACATGATACAAAAACACAGGAAGGGTCTAATAAAAATAACAATGACTTGATTGACTCATGACAGCCTAGAAGATTTCAATGGATGCTTTGACCTAGAAAATAAATAAAAGAGCATGAAACCCATGCTTCAAAATAATTTTTATTTTATAATAAAATTATTTTCTCTTTATTTTCATCAAGTACAATTATGAAGACCGACACTAGATACATTATTCAACACTCCCTCTTAACTAGGGAGGTATTCATAATTACATAATGGTACATGGAAGATCTCGAAATGATATGATCTATGAAGAGTTCTCGCACACACTGTGTTATAGATTAGGTACCTGACTAGGGTACTCTAATCGGGTGGGACTAATGTGTATTCAAGCTTTAGCCACTCTAGGTACCATCAAGATTTTAAGCTCTAACACCAAATAAGGGATCTAGGTGTGTATCCATGGTTGAAGCTTCATGACCAACAACCCCATCCCTACTTCGACATCTAGACATAAACACATAGACTGACCAGATGTCCTCCCATGAATATTGTTGCCACAAGATGCTTCATCTCTCCCTATAAACTAAATCTATAACATTAACCAATCCAAGCATACTTATGAAATATTCAAACTTCTTATTTAGAAGAGATTTCATCAACACATCAACTACATGTTCATCTATTAGAATATATTATAGCTTCACGACCCCATATTGTACCAAAATTCTAATGTAATTGTACGTGTTATTGATGTATTTAGACATATTGAAGTTTCTTTGATTATCACAATTTATCACTATAGGATCTAGAGTATTTCCAAATAAATCTCATAAGATTTTTCTTAACCAAATTTCTTCTTTTCCTACTTCACATGCAATAAAATATTCTGCTTCAGCACTACTTAATGCAATATGATATTTTTTTCTACTCATCCATGAAATCATTGCATATACCAAATTGAAACAACCATCAATGGTTCTTCTTCATTCAGTGTCACTTCCACCCCAACCAGAATCGATAAAACCTATTAGCTTAACTTCCTTTCCATCATACTTCAAGCAGTGATGAATTCTTCCACGTAGATATCTTAATATATGCTTGGTAGCTATCTGATGGTCATGACAAGGCTCCAATTGAAATTGACTAAGAACATTTACAATAAATCATATCTCATGTCTAGTATTTACCAAGTACATTAAAGAGCCCACCAACTTATGATAACTTATAGGATCAACAAGACTAGAGTCAAAGCTTCTCAACTTCTTGATGTTTATGATCATGGGAGTCATCATAGGCTTGGAATCCATCATACTAAACTTTTGTAACATCCTAATTATGTACTTACCTTGACCAAGATATATCTCACCAAGTTTCTTCCAAACAGCCAAGCCCAAGTGGTAATGCATGAGTCCCAAATCTTTCATTTCTGCCCACATTTTATTGCATGATAAAATTATGTGCTCCACACCTGTAATACATAAATAAATAAATAATCCACATATAAATGTATAATAAGTGGTTCATTCTTCACTATGTTGATGTAGACGTTCACATCGACATAACTTTTGATGAACCTAATCCTTAAAATATATGCAGTCATCCTTGCATACGGAGCCCTAGGACCCCACTTCAAGCCATATAGAGATTTATTTAGTCTGCAAACATTAGTATCCATGCTATTTATCTCAAACCCTTCTGGTTGTTCAATATATACTTCTTCATCAATGGTTCCATTTATAAATGTTGTTTTGACATCCATTTGATGGATATTCCATCCCATAGTAGCAGCTAGAGAAACCAAAGATCTAATACTAGTGTACCTAGTAGTGGGAGAAAAAATTTCTTCATAATCTATTCCTTACTTTTGAGAGAAATGCCTTGAAGAAAAACTTTCTTTGTATTTGTTTATGCTTCCATCAACAACAAGTTTTATTTTGTAAATCCATTTGGAAGTGACAATAGATTTGCCACTAGGTCTAGGAACAATTTCCCAAACCCTATTCTTCATGATAGATTGATATTCTCTTGCGTTGCGTTCTTCCATTCTTCTTGATGAGTGACTTGTTCAAATGTAGTTGTTTCTACTTCGATTAACTTCATCATGTATGTTGCATATCCTGAGTATCTCTTTGGTATTTTTCTTTCTCTGGAAGTTCCTTTAGTTTCTCCATGTCCTTCGGCATCTTCAAGTGGTTATTTTAACCAATTTGGCCTATTATTTGCTTCAGGAATGATTATATGTTTAATAGCCTCACTTGGTCCTTCTTCTTGGTTTATAGGTGACTTTTCATGTTTCTCTTCTTCTTCAAATAGAGGTACATCTTCTTCATCAAATTCGATTGGTATATCCTTGGATATTTTGTAGGCATGGTTTTCATCAAATATAACATCCCTACAAAATTTGATTTGTCTTCCTTCGTTGATGTAGATTCTATAAGCCTTTCATTGAAGGTTATAACCAACGAAGATACCTTTTATACTTTTATAGTTTAAATTATTTCACTTGTCTTTTGGAACATGAATGTATGCGAGACACCCAAAGATTCAAAGATGGTATATACACGACTTCTTCCCTGTGAATGCTTCTTCCAATGTCATATTATCAAGGATTCTATGAGAACTTCTATTTTGTATGTATATTTTTATCTTGATCAAATATCATAGTCCTTATGCATTCTTTAATGGTTCTATTCTTTATTTCTTCTACTCCATTTTGTTAAGGTTTGTAGGGAACAATGAGCTCCCTCTTAATAATTGATTCTTTGTAATGTGCTATAAGTTATTTTGAAGTGTATTCACCTCCATCAGACCTCAAATATTTTCTCTTCCTTACAGTTAAGGTCTCAACTTCAGATCTAAATTCGTTGAACTTGTCAAACACTTTTTCCATTGTCATGAGAAAATATAGCCATGTCTTTCTAGAGTGATTATTAATGGAGGTCACATAGTGAAGATGGCCTCCAAGAGATTTATTAGACGTGGGCCCACAAACATCAAAATGAATGACAACTAATATCTCCTTAGACCCTGTGTCACTTCTTGTAAAAGGTTTCCTAGTGTTCTTTCCCAAAGCACATCCCTTGCATACTCCTTCATCGTCTTCCTTGATGTTTGGGATGCCCTTTACCATTTGACTTAGAGAGGGAATTATTTTTTAATGAATACACCAATATATACTATGCCAAAGATTGATAGTATTGATCTCCATGTGAACTAGGGATTGAGGAGATGGTGTTATAACTCTATATAGTCTTCCTTCATGAACTCCAATAACCTTTGTCTTTCTAATACTTGAATCCTTTCCTCAAACAAAAACTTTACCATATACAAAAGCAAACCTATCTCCTTTATCTTTTAAAAAAGAAATGGAAATTAAATTATTTTTAAAACCTGGAACATAGATGATGTTGTTGAGTTGTATCTTTGTTCCACTATCGAGCTTCAATGATGTAGATCCAAGGCCCTTGATTGCATAACTGTTGTTGTCTCCTAGCTCCATTTCATGTGATGATGATTGTCTTGATAGAGTATGAAGTTTTCTACTTTCTCCTATCATATGTCTTGAGGCTCCATTATCAATGATCCATGCATTTTCATCATCAAGTGTACATGTAAGTGCAACCAATAATCCTTCACGCTTGACTCTCTTGGATAAATTGTAGATGAACCTTCCAACCCAGCTTCCTACAATTTTTGTGATATTTAGTCCAATATTCAAATAAGTTTCCATTGAGGGAGTGACATTTTCTTCCAATATTTATTTTCCTTCCTTCAATTGATAGGCAACAAAGTGATCTTCAACTAGTCCTTCTTTCACCTTAGCTTTGATACCATGTTGAGAAACCAATGCATGTAGGTATTAGGGTTTGATTCCTATTTTCTTGATAATTACTTGTGACTTATGTTGGATTATTTTATTATTTTATTATGTTTTCCTTCCAAGAAATTACCAAACTAAATTTATATGAAGACCACAAGAACAAGAGACACAAGATGTAGTCACTCGTCCAGGGACAAACCCCTCTAAGGGGAAAGCCCAGTCCAACTCTTCCACTAGTAGATTCAAATCAAGATGAGACATTCCAAGACCCTTTAGATCTAGACAAAGACCTATCCAATCACCAAGTTAACCCTTCCTTCCTGTAGATGATCTCTGCCAAAGTCTCAAAGTGTCAAATTTTAATATGCAACTTCAATCCAAAATTTCGGCCCCCAACTTCAGAATTTCAGACCTGCAGTAAGTTCAAAAATTTCAGCCTTAAATTCAGCCCAAAAACTTCACACATGTGAGAGAAAGATGCGTAAGAACTTGATTTTAGTCTTCCCAACTTCTTCCTTTCTTCTCCTACAACTCCACTCTTCTTTTCAGACTCTTTCTCTTGTAGATCGAACTTTTTGAGTGTGTGTTTCAAATAGGTTTAGCCACCTCTCTATATATATTGTTTTTGCTGGGTTGAATAGCTCTCATCCAGGACGAATTCATGAGGAAGGGGCTGACTTGGTGTGGAGGTCACAAATGACTCTTTTGAATAAAAAATAATTATTTTTAAATGATACAAAATGCCAAGAAGGGTCTAATAAAAATGACAATGAATCTATTGACTCATGAAAAAACCTAGAAGCCTTCAATAGAGGCTTTCACCTAGTTAATAAATAAAAGAGCACGAAACCCATGCTTCAAAATATTTGTTATTTTACAATAAATTTATTTTCTCTTTCTTTTCAGCAAGTGCAACTATGAATATCGACACTAGTTACATTCTTCAACATTCCCAAGGGTGTGGTATCTTTGGATAAGATTTATGACTTGCAAAACTGGCTTAAGGGGTCAACCAATGCTAAGAATCACAATTCTACACTGCTGCACAAACAAGTAAATTTGGGTACGAACGAAGATCTGAACTATGTGAATCTTGGTACTCATTATTCTCCTTAAGAGCAACAAGCCTTTGTTCATATTTTCAAGCAGTACCAAGATGTGTTCCCGTGGACATATGATGACTTGAAAAATTATGATACACAAATTATCCAGCATGTGATACCAAACAAGGAAGGGGTAAATCTGCTTGAACATAAATTAAGAAAATTTCATCCTATGCATTAACCCCTTATTCATAGATAACTAGGGAAATTTTTAGATGCTTAGATCATTTTCAAAGTTTGTCATTCTTCCTAGGTCTCTAATTTGGTTCTCGTAAGAAAGAAGTCCAAAGAGATATGATTATGTGTCAATTTTGATAACCTGAACTAGGATTCAGACAAAGATAATTATCCTATGCCATCTATGGAGTAGATCCTTCAAACGATATCTGGGTCAGAAATTTTCTCACTATTAGATGGATTTTATGGATACAACCAAGTTCTAGTAGCAGAATTGGACATATTTAACATTACATTTAGGACTAAATGGGGTACATTCACATTTAGGTGGATGCGTTTTGGAATCATCAATGTGGGTGCTACTTTTCAACAAGCCATGGACATCATGTTCAACAGTTTGATTGGACAAAGTGTCGCGGTGTACTTAGATGATGGTAAAATATTTTCAAAGAAGAGGTATAATCACTTTCCTCATCCAAGCCAAATTTTTATGTGATGTCCAAGATATGAAATATATTTAAATACAAAGAAGAGAATCTTCAAAGTGTCCAATGGAAACCTCTTAGGACACATAATAGCTAAGAGTGGAATTAAATTGGATTTGGAGTGGGTCAATACCATTGCTTAGATTCCCTTTCCTATGTACAAGAAATCCATGCAATCCTTCTTGGGAAAGATTAACTTTCTTTGAAAACTCATTGAATTATTCACAGATTGTTAAACCATTACAAGAGATAATAAAGAAGGATTAGTTTATAAGTGGCATCAAAGGGATAAATTTTACTTCCCCTGAATTAAAAAAGCAATTGCTAAAGCCCCAACATTGTATAGCCTATATTTTGGGAAAGATTTATTGTTATATACTTTTGCTTCTGACACTTCTCTTGCAGTCGTTCTTACTCAAAAGGATGATCAAGAAAATGAGTGGGCTATATCATTTATGAGTATTGACTTACAGTGATCTTAAATGAGTTATCCTGCCATTGATAAAACAATCCTATGTAGTATACAAGTTGGTGAAGCACATTAGGCCTTACCTCCTGAAAATTCATGTTATCACCTTTGTGCCTCACCCAGTGGTTAGATCGATTTTTGTGCAACAGGAGTTGGGTTAGAGAAGGGTGAAATTGACGACAAGCCTCCAGGAATACGATCTAGATTTCAATCCAGTTCATACGATAAAATTCCGTTGTCTCTGTCGGCTTGTAGTAGAAGAAATTAGTTCACCATAAGAGGAATCTTATGGATGGGAACAAGAAATTGAAATGTACAATATCGAGCAAGCTACCCCTACAAATGTAGTGACATCTTGGTACACTGATGTGTGATAGTATCTAAAGCAAGATACCTTTCCCTCACACTTATCAGTGAAACAAAAGAGGGCTATTTGACTTAAATATTTATCCTATCATCTTGTACAAGGCGTGCTTTTTCAGAAGGACCACAATGGTGTCCTACTTAGATGTCTGGAATCACAAGATTTTAAAAGGGTATTAAAAGACCTTTACTATGGACCATCTGGTGGACACTACTCAGGCGATACTACCATGCATAAAGTAGGCTCGATATTATTGGCCCACATTATTTAAGGATGCACATGCTTATGCCCATAAGTGTTTAGTTTGTCAAAGATGTGCTAGTCACAATACAAATTCAATCACCCCATTGTATCCCATTTCTGTTGAAGAACCTTTTCAGCAATGGGGATTGGATGTTATTAGCGAAATTTTTCCACATTCATTAAAGCAACACCGATATATCTTGGCTGCAGCAAATGATTTTACTTGGTGGGCTGAAGCAGTTCCCTTGAAACAAGTGAACGAGTAGGAGGTCATCAACTTCCTCAAGAACAATATCATCACCAGGTTTGGTGTTCCTACATTATTTGTTTTTTTATAATGCAACTTACTTTTCTTCACTAAAACTTTATGATTTTACATTAGAAATGGAATTGTTTTAAAGAACTTATATAATTACTACGCTCAGGGAAATGGTTTAGCCGAGTCTACCAATAAGAATTTAATTATCATTATCAAGAAAACCCTTTAATTTGAGCAAAGGAATAGGCATAATGCATTGGTGAATTATTTATGGGTTGACCATGTCACATGAAAACCATCTTTGAAAACTTCCCCTTAGTTCCTTGTGTATGGTAAAGAATTTATCTTTCCTTTGAAAATATACCTCTTGACCCTTCAACTTATCAAGAATCTCAAGGTAAACCATTTCATTTTGTTTAGAGAAGGATATACACTCTTTTGAAGTTAGAGGAAGAAAGCTGGAAAAAAAAAAAAAATGTTATCCATCAGAGTCGTATCAAGTGTTATTTTGACTAGAAGTTTGCAGGGAACAAGGAGTTCAATGTGGGAGACCTAGTATTCAAGTTGGATAAATCCCATGAAGATAAAGGTAACACCACCAAATTTGAATTATTGTGCATCAAACCCCTTATTGTGCATGAGAAGCTTGGACACCATACTTGTCATCTACAATCCTTAGATGGGAAGATGGACTCTCTTCATGTTAATGGAAAAGATCTCAAATGTTATTTTCAGTAGTAGCCTAGGGTTGTGTCCCTACCTATGTAAATATTCATTTTCTTATTCATTTTGTTTTTTTTTCTTTTCATTCATGTTATGTTGTGTTATCTCTATCATCTTGTGTTTTTTTAGTTCTGTAAATAAAACCTTGTGTGAAAGTGTTTTGTATGTTTCTAACAAATGTGGAAAAAGTTTAAAAGGGATTTGTGAAATACAACAACACTTGTTTACATTTTGGTCCCTCTTCCTTGTCTTGGTCTGATATCTTTAAGGTCAATGATGTCTCAATGGAAAATACGATCCATTTGCATGGAAATCTTTGAGCAGAACCATGACACCCGCATCCATTTTAGGATCTTTGTTTCTTGACTCAATGTTGTAATTGAATGATGTTTTACATACTGATCCAATCAAGTAGATAAGGGAAAAGGGAAAACTAATGGTGAGTATATTAACTACAGAGTTATATAATAGTCTCTGAAGGAACAACCTCTCTTTCTTTAAATAAGTTGAGATCCCTCTTCCACCTTGGCGATATAAACGCCGATAAAATTCTAATGAGCATATTTAAACAAAATAAGGGGTGAAATAAGAGAAAGGCTTCCTTCATAGGGAGGTGAAGAAATTAACTTCACCGAGGTACATAAGAGGCTTTCTGGCAGTGAATTAATTCCTGTGATCCTATAATGACTCTGTCGAGGTACTGAACAATCCTATTGGCAGCAGAGCAATAATAGAGATGAAACTAGAACTCTAATTATTTTAAACTCGTGACTTCATATTACCCTTCTCCTAGATCAAAACAATTGTGATACAATAATATTTGTGAATGTGTTTAACCTAGAAAGGAAATGAGAGAAACTACATCTATAAATGGGTTAAATTGTGAAACCAAAGTGATCCACACAACGAATCAATACTTCTTGAAAGACTAGATCCTGTGCATAAAAGATAAACCAAAATAGAGAAGTTGGGAGTTCCTCCAGTGAATCACCAAGTGTTGTCATTTCTATGACACCCTCCAAATTTTGGCCCATATTCAAACTTTGGAGCCTCCCTTTAACCATGTGAATTTTTGTTTCTAGTTATAAAAGATATTCCATACTTGTTTTTTAAGTTTCCAATTCCTTTGTGAAAAAATTCCAATTGTCATATTTTGTCAAGGGAAGTGTCGCTTATTGTGAAAGGGAGTTATAACACATATTTAAGAGGAAAATTTGGTGTTTTTTTTTGCACCAATAGGTCCTATCTATCATAGCGATATGCATTATAATCATTCCCAAATAATTGAGCACTTTCTTGTTGCAGTCAACAGTAGTGTCGCATGGTGTATCTTAAGTGTCGCACTTGGATGCAAGTGTCATTTCGTCATTGTTTAATTGGATGTATGTTGATTTTAGGTGTTAGGTGTTTCATTTTCATGTGGTTGATCATTTATCAATGTGTGATCATGATCAAGCTTTGTTGCAAATTCGAGTTTTATCTTTCGTTTCACTAATCCCACACTTAGTCAATTTTTGAAGTGTCTTATCTCTGCAACTTGCCCGACCAACCACTCTTCATATTTCCTTCTTGAATTGCACATTTCACAGTCTCATCCCCCAATCAGCCATCCTTTTCTCCTAGAAATACACACTACATAGTCATTTCCTCTAAGGTCTACACATTAGGAAATCATAGTCCTCAGTCCTTGCTTCTTGCAATTGAAAACTGCACAATTACTTCCCAGTCAGGCTTCTACTACACACTACGCAATGTTAGTTAGTAGTCAAGCCTATCTCATTCCTTGAGTTGCTAAACTATGAAATCACTTGTCTGAGTCCTTCTAGAACTGTGCATTTCACAATAACAATGAGAAAGTCTGCCTTGCTACATCACTAAATCCCTTAATTGTGCAATCTTGTTTTCCAGTCCCTCAACCATTGTGCATGCATATTCACAATGAATAAACCCTCATAACTACCTCCTGGAACTATGCACAGTGTAAAACCTAAGCCACCTCCTCAATCCTGCAGTTTGTCCTGGCTCAATCAATGTGTTGCATGAAGAATAAGTTAGACTAGGATATTTCTAAACCAATGTCGTATTGTCATGAGTGAATTCCATTTGCAGGTATTGTTATATTGACATGACATGATGATGCTAAAGGAGGATGTCAAGGAGATCATGGGAGAAGACACTTGTGAAGCTGGAGATGCAAAGATAACATCAATCAAGGAAATGAAGGGACACTAGATCATGACAGAAGAAAGAAGATCAAAATCATATGGAAAGATCCACATCACCCCAGCCTCTTGGACGTTGAATATTAAATGCATGCAAGACTTATCATGAAGATACAAAGATGGAAAAAATAGAGAATCTTGGCATAGGTACTCTACATGAATTCCATGTCATCATTGCTAAGTCATGTCTTGTCCAAGTGTCATATCAAGAGTCATATGTGTCAATGTATTTTTCCACATCATTTATGGACATAACTACATAATTTTCAAAAAATGAGAAATGTAAAATGTGTGGAATCCCAAGGGTTAGACATAGAATGAGAAGAGTAATATAGAAGCTCAAGAGTTTCATAGGAATTCAAAATATCACATGGGAGCTCAAGAGTCATGATGATGCTCAAGAGTCACAAGGTAGGTGGAGAGTCACCTCATTTGTTACGTATACGCCCTCATAGCTCAATAAAATGACTTTTCACCTTGGCTTCTCAAGTTAGGTATAAGGGAGAAGATTAGTATTTTGAGAAGTAAGTAGTTGCTTAATGTTCCACTATTGGAACTAGTGTTGTACCATTGTAATGGTGTATCTTGGAACTTTAAATCTATAATTCAAAGCTCTTGGAGATGGCACACTTTTCAAGCATATTCATTAATCATTGTAATACTATTTTTTCATTGTTTGTGGTGTATGTTTATGTTAACACATACTAATGAAAATGAACTATTTCGTTGGCTTTAGTATGCACCTTTGAATTATGTATCTCTCGCTTTAATGATTGTTATTTATTCATGAACTATTTCGCAAGATTATTAATGATTCTTTCAGATATATGTGGGTGTATTTATTAGGATAGTACTATTACTTTTCTCTTAAAAACTAACTCTTTCTTCCTTTACTTGAAAGAACCATTATACCCTTTGCAATTGAATACATCACAAAGCTAACTTAGTTATCTATCTTGAAAGTACATGCAATTCTCTTGTATTGTTTATTGCAACCAAGGAAAATCTTTAAGATAATGACAACTGACTTAAATTTCTAGTTGGGGCTCCTATTCCGAATAGTGTGAGGTTTAATTGAGACTTCATATAAGGGAGACCCTCTAACTATTGGCAACATCCAGCAACGTCAACAAGTAACTATCAGTAGGGTTGGACACTGATGTGAGTGCCCCCAATGTGGCCCTTAAAGTACATAATAGATTCTCCAATTACAACTTGGGGGAGGAAATTATCATGAGTGAAGTGGCCTCAATGCCCCAAGGTCTTCGACACACACCCCGATGGTATCAATTAGTCACGTGTGGATGAATAAGTGGATGTCGATCATGTAGGAAAAATGTTTGATTACCAAGCATTGATGTATCTTGTTAACAGACATGAGGGAGACCATCGATAAGAAGAATGGTTCCCAAGGTACCTAGCATAGTCTATAAAGTGTGAATGAATGAGCTAAAGTTGATCACTCTGTAAAATTTGTCAACATGCGCCAATGGGGGAAACCTGATGAAAAGTACAAGGAAACCTATCACTGATGATTGCAAGTTCCAAGGTACTAGACTATTTCTAGATCTACATCCTGGATAAGGTGATGAAGTTGATGGGAAGAGATCCATCGAAGGAGGGCCTTTATGTATCCCCCATCACTGACATGAAACTGACACCAAGATAAGGTCTCTGATGATTTCAAATGAAGAATTGATGTACAAATAAAGTAGGGTTGACTGACATAAAAGGTATAATGAGACATGAAAATGACTCTTCACTAAGACTTCCCTTGAACATATAACGACATGACACAATAGTGAACTTGGTAGCATGGACTAAAGAATACTAACAAACATGATGGTGACACATGAGGCATCACCAAATCCCATGGATTAGAAGGTTAACCAATCGTGTGAGATACTAACTCACGAAATAAAGTCATTCGACTGGAGTTAAATGCATGCTTTAAAAGTCTGAAAAAAGAAAGGTAACATATGACTCTTTAAAACTGTAAGAGTATGACTCAAACAAGTGCCATATCCAAGGGAAACATACAACTACCATGATAAATGTCATAAAAAATATTACCCTGCTTTTATATAGTGGTATCCCCTTCATATTTTAATAAGCATGAAAGAGAATACAAGTAAACTCAATAGGTTCATTTTTCAAGTTTATGACAAGGCTAAAAAAGAGATAAAATTACACTCGTGACTTTCTCAAGGATTAAAGAGCTTGAGAATACACAAGTTATGGCTCACAAAATTTCATTTTAACTAATGAGCAGGAAAAGACAGAAATAACTCGGTGTTTTCAAATAGGTTCTACGAGCATGAAAATATGGTAGCAAAAGAAGCTCAGGATTTTCATGAGTTTCACGAGCCATGAAAAGAAGACCAAAACAAACTTGGCATTTTCTTATAGATTTAATGATCATGAAAATATAGCAAAAGGAGCTTGGGATTATTATTTTTTAACAGGCATGAAAAGAAGGCAAAAGGAAGCTTGTTCTAGGGAGACAAGTGGTATGACAATATGCATCTTGTTCTAAGGGTTAATGATGAAATCGACCTAAGAAAAGCAGAAAGCAGTCACGAAGTTTCTGGAAATAGAAATCCACTCATTGTAGCAGTCTCTCTGAAAGGTAATGGAAGGTTGCGAGATGGAGGCAAGTCTATTACAAAGGAAATAGGTCAATCATGGTTGCAAAACTAGAGAGCAACATGAAGGAATACATCGGTATGACAACATCTAGCAAGACATTGAAGACCGTGAGCATAGGAAACCATAAAGCAACATGATAGAAATTGTGGGGACCCCCTATAAGATGATAGCCATAAATGATAGACAAAGAGAGGCTTGAGGCTCAAATTTGATGTCATGGTGGGTAATAAAGAAGATCCTTGAACTTATAAAGAACTACAACATGGACACAAAAACAACAATAGAGAGTTATTCTAGGGTTCCCATGGAGGGTAGGCTCTACCAAAAAAATTACAATGTGCAAAGGGAGTGGTTAATGTCACAATCTGATGGATTGGACCCTAAGAAAAGCTAAAATAGGGATAGAAAAGGCTAATAATGCAGTAATATGATCACTGAATCCTAATCCCATATGTTAGTTTTAGTAATATGCCTCAAAGCAAAAATGAAAAATGGTGATACATAATACAAAGCATGACATAGTTGGATAGGTTATTGAATATAGTGCCTACTAGTGGGAATAGGTCAAGAATTCCAATGTATCAACTCATGTGCAGTTGTTGGCAACATATGGCACACCAACATGGGGCCATGCCACATCTAATTAATGTTCCATGTTCCTAAAGGTTGATGATTCCAAGGAGGGCCTAGAACCATAGTGTTATTAGTAACTACCCAAGTACATAAATGGTTAATGGTTTCACAAGCTAAGAAAACTCCTTGATATAGATGATCAAGACATGAAGATGGTATGAGACATTTGTCGACAAGGGAGTGGTGAGTGAATGATCTAGTGGAAAGTTCAATGCTAGAAAGCCTCAACTTGACTCAATATAAGGGTGCTACTTTGTTAGATGTCTTAGGAAATGCCTCGTGGATCAATTCAAGATTTTGACCACCAATCTCCATCATTTCCATGTTCAAGAAAGTAGAGGCATCATGAGGCATATTATCCCCTAGCTTATACTATGAAGCCATGACCTCCAAGATGGCCTTATCTGAAGGTAACTCAATGTCTAAGGAGTCATGTGAAAGTGATGGAGTGATGACCCATGTTGGAAGAGGATCCTATTCATATTCAATATTAGGATGGATTTTCTAACTAATGTCATCAGGTGGTGGTGGAACCAACGAATAATTTATTACTTCCACAAAAGGTGGCATTGTGCCCCCATAAGATTTATTTTGTGTAGGCATTGTCTGAGGATGAGTGAATCCAATGGATTCACAAGTGATAGAAGAGATAATATTAATTGTGGAAGCAGATGGACATAGGCCCAAAAGAGCAAGGGGCAATGTGCCCATCAATAAGGAGTCTTTGAACATTCCTACCCCAATGCTCTCTGCAAGAGTTTCAAAATTTCCTACAAAGGGGATCATTTTGAATATCGTGAAATCAAAGATCAGGCTTGAAAAAGTATAACTAGTTGATAGTGACTATTTTACCTTCATGGGAGAACATCACGACACATAAGATTGATGACATGAAAATTATGATAGCATAGAACCAACTTTTCCCAAGTAGGAGGTTATAATCTAACGGTGCATCAACGACCTCGACCTCAAAAGAGATCATTTTTCCTCATAACTCTATAGGAAAAGTTGAGAACACCCCTTGAGGCTGCAAGGTGTGCCCATCAAAGGCCTTCAACATTGATCTAGGTGCAGATAAAGTAGGAGAACCAATATCTTACTAGCACTTCAGCGACATTATACAAGTTGTTGCCCCCTCATCCAGAAATGTCCTATGAAATCATTGTCTAAAGACGTGGACCATTATCTAGAAGGCCAAATAATGTGGAATATAGGGTTTCCAAATAGATGGATTGAAGGTCATCATGTTTGAGTCTGAGGGACCCACCCCATTGATAGCATACAATAGTGCCTTGTGTTGTGTTGGGAAATTTTGCAATACTTTTGATGAAAACATGGCAGTGGGATCTTGAGCCAGATCCTCAACAATACTGTAATTGTGAGCACATTTCAGATTGGGGTTGTGCACAGTATTTTGAAGGACACCCTTAGAAAATCACAACATGATGTTTAATGATGGTTTATCAAAATGAATTTGAACATCCAGTGGTGGTTGGTTCATGGGCTTCGACATAGAAGTATCAGTCTTAGAATTCTCATGATTATGAGTTGTGGTTTGTAAATTGATGCCTGCATTAACCATGAAGATACCTTGCATTAAAGGTGAGGCATTAGAAGAGTTTCCCACACAACCCACCCATCCCCCCCCCTCCCCCACCACCTTGTTGACGTGGCAGAGGATTCACAACCATGTTCTATTGTTGGGCCAGAAATGGATTCGTCAAGACAATTGGTTGACGAGCAGGTTGTTGTGATAAATATTGATGAACCTCATCCATCTGGGGGAAATCATGAGTGAGATGATAATCCCAACAAATATTGCAAGGAAAGAAATTCTTTGTATTCCTCTAAATGTTTCCATTCCAAATGTTGTCTTTGGTTTTTTATGCCCCTTGTTCCTCATATGAATTCTTCTACTTATTATTTTTGTTTTTCTCTCCTAGTTATTGAGGATTCTTATTCGAGATAGACTAAACAAAATGTACCTTGAATGTAGGAATGAAGGCATGAGGACTTTGGGTATTAGTATGACTATTCAAGGCACTAGAAGAGATGTTTAGTTGGCCCATCTGAGAGGTTATTTTTCCTATGGTTCCATATGATACGAAGCCCATGACTCCATTAGCATGGGTTCTATTTTTTTGAGTTAAAAGACCAGTTGATGGTTGAGGATCATTTTTGATGCGTTGGTATAAGGTGCCCAACTGAGAATAAATCAATTTGAGTTGGTGGGAACACAAGATCGCTTTCTCTTTGGTTTGGGATCCACCCTTTGCCACATCTTCGAAAATGTTGGAAATTAAAGACTTAATAAACTATTCATGAAGCACTTTATCAGGAAGCTTGGTTCAAAGTGAAACGTGTCATATTCTCCGATCATGAATATGATTAGAAATGTGTGTGGATTCATCCTAACGGAAGGTTATGAGGATATATGTGCTAGCCTCATAGAAAATAAGAAATTGATAGTGATTAAAAAATGTCTATGCCAAAGATAGGAACGTATCGCAAGTAGTGGATTCGAGATCAGTACACCACTTGGAATCACCATTAGTGAGAGTCCACCAAAAATTTTGCAGTCTAATACTATCATCCATGAAAGAGTTGGATGAACATCATAACTGGGAAGTGGTGATATGAATTGCAGGGTCTTCTCCAGGCTTACCATAAAATTTTGGAATTCCTATTCATAACTTATGTGGAATAGGTGTGTTGTGAATCCAAATCCCCCATACGAATAGAGGGAATCCCTCTATCCCAATTAGTGGGTCTAGAAAAAAAAAATTAACAAACTAACATACAATTTCCTAGCTTATGTTCAACAAATGCATAGAGAAGAGGAAAACTACCTTGCTCTGATGCTAACCACTCGATCCTTGGAGATTAATTTGAATCCTTCGCTCTAGGCCTTGCTCTCTACTTGTTCTTCGTATCTGAGTACCTTCAAGGAAGATCAAAGAGCTATGCAAGATACAAGATCATATATGGCATACATAAAACATAAACTACTTAATAGATCAAGGAGTATTAAGCTAAAAGTATAAATTTACACAATTATGGAAAGTGAACATCAGATGCATTTATTTTTATGATAAAAAGGGAAGCATAAAACCTATGCCTTGATGTTGGAGACCTCCTTTTGGTGGATGTCCAAGTCCAAGCAACGACTCTTCAAGAACTCCTTATCCAAGCTAGAATGGGTAGCATGTAAGCATAATCTCAACATAGGGATGCAACAATCAATGACCAACCATTTGGGAATGGAAGGGAGTGAATTTATAGGAAAGGAAAGGGAGTTATGGATCCACAAAAGGGGGAGGAAGGTTTGGATCTCAAGGGGAAATCCCATGATGATAAGATAAAGAAGCTCAAATGGGAGAGATCGACCATATCAATAGCAACCAATATCCATCTCATTGTTCCCTAAGGTTCTAGTGTATGAAGCTTCTCCTCTAGTTTGGGAAAACCTACCAAAAGAGGTTAAACCTAGGTTTTCCTCTGAAAACCCGCGCTGGTAGCATGAGTGTATAACTAAGCAACCTACAATCAACATGGGCAGGCAGTGGAGAAAAACACATTGATGCTAAAATTAGGGTTTTTAGTCAACCTTCTTCAGAATAGATTCAAGGGAGTTTTCCTTTAATTCTTCAAGGAGGTTTTGGACTGTATATCATGATGGATATGTTGCATAGTATTCAACATTTTGGCATTTTAGGATATGGACAGGAAGTGAACAAGAGGTGTAATAAAATATTGTGTAACATATTCCCCCTAAAGCATGAAGGTAGAACAGGGAGTGATGGTTGAGATGATTTACAAGTCAGTGCAAGGACAAGAACAACACCATTAGGGGACCTGAAAATCAAGCATATACATATACATATACATATACATACACATATCTGACATCTTTGATGATCATGCCTAATGATACATGAATAGGCATCTAACAATACATGAATCTGCGGTATGGACGCAGCCATCCGAATAGTAGGGATCATGTGCAAAGATCCACGGTATGGTCGCTACCATCTAAATAGAAAGAATCGTGAATATGGATCCACGCTATGGTCACAACCATCTGTCCAGAGGAAACATGTATACAATCATGAATAACTCATAAATCCACGCAACTTAGACTTTATCAAAAAAATTCCAGGGTCTTGCGCTCCATATCGACCCGATCAATGTACGAATTCTAACATGTGAATACATGTGTCAAAGTCGAACATAATAGAAAACCACCTGATTACTCATCAATGATGTAAACCATTAACAAGCACGAGAGAAACCACCAATAATGACAATGGTTCTCAAGGTAAAATCACCACAATCCACGAATGTGAATAATGAAGTTGATGTTGAACACCCATGGAATCATTTGATCTAAGGTCAATGATGTAAATGTGTCGTCGAATGCAAAGAACTTGCCATTGAGGCATGCAATCTCTAAGGTACTGGAAAGGACTTTCTAGATCATCTTCCTGGATAATGAGCTGAAGTCGACAGGAAGTGATTCGTCAAAGGAGGGCCATAATGAATCCCACACAATTGACGTGAAACAAAAGGACATAGTAGAGTAGATAAGTGTGATCCAGGACTGTGGTAGAAAGTCAGACAGTGCATAAGCAGTAAACAACTGTAGATAGGACTTCTCTTGAACATATCGACGACACGACTCCGTAGTTTGGAAGCATTGGACTCTACATAAGGTCAGAGGTCATAATGACAAAGTGGTATAATCATATGAGAGGTGAAATGGATTCCCCAAACCCAAGAAGACAAGTGACTAAGTAAGGATATCCCAAACCTGACACGAGCAATAGATGAGTGTCATGTTCAAGAGCGACATGTTTCCTTTACTGAATAGAAGAGACGAACGCTTTCACTTCCCCCCCCCCCACCATTTCTGGTGAGTACCCCATATATTTTTTATTGCAAGCTTGAAAGGGATAGAATGGGCTTGCCATATAAGTTCACCCTTCAAATAAATCCATCCTAGTAAGTTTTGCGAGCCCTAGGAAGGAGACACTCGGTCTTTTCATGGTGACAAGTCCTATGTTGTTTAAGTTTTACGAGTTCGACGGAGGTGAAACTCAACATCTTTTTAATGTTTAGAGAGTTTGAAAAAGAAGCGAAAAATAAAAATCCAAAGGTCCCTTTTTGTAAATCGCCTTGAGAATCAAAAAAGGTAGAAAACAATATCCAAGAGAACCTCTTAGCCATGTTCGACTAAGGTATTCCTTTTTCGTACAATATTCTATCTCAATCTGGAAAATAGTTAAACATATACTGAGTAGACATCATTTTATATATTTTAATGAGTTTGAAATGACAAGTACTCAACAATATTTTCATTTTTCGAGAGTCAGAAAAGAGCTTAAAGATGACTCGAGGGGTTGCTTTTTTGTTTATTTTTTACGAGTTCAAAAAAGTGATAAAATAAAACTCGTTGAATCAGTCAAGATAAATCACCGTCACCAAAAACATATGACCTATCACTACATAAGGAAACACACATTACCAGAAAAATATTAAGAAATGGATGAAATATGCCCTAATTTGGTAAAAATATTATTTAAAACTTATAAATAGGGAAAAAAGTAAGTTGTTTTTACCACTTTACCAATTTGCAATTGTGAGAGCATTTTTACCTCATTTTACTCAATTTTCAGGCAAGGAGCACGACCAATCTAGGACACCATTCATCAAGTTGTTTGTTGCAGGTAGAATATTTTTCCCTTCCCTTCATTTTCATAGTCATTTCATGCATTTTAATCCATAGGATAGGTTACAAGGAAGACTTGAAAAAAAATCATATCATGGGTGACCAGTGCGGGTTTCACCCATCGAACTCGTCTTACTCACCCTGCAGTCAATTAGGCCCTTGCGCTAATAGCATGAAAAAACCCATAAATAGATGCGCTGGCACCTAGGTGAAAATTTTAAAGTGAAATCTTCGTTGTAGAATAGTTTATTTTGTATTTTCTCTCCATGGATTCTCATGAAAAGTTGGTTTGTTGATTTTTTGCAAGATAACCAGTCCAAAGTGGTGCTTGAATGGAAAGAGAGGGGTCATGAAGCCAAAGACCATCAGGCTATGCAGGATCAAGATTGTATTGATGCCCTACAAGCATGTGGATTTCTCAAGTTCTTCATGATTCCCGGGATCAAATCACAACCTGAGTTATTGCAACCCCTGATCAGTTGTTGGGATGTAGATCACCAACTGTTCGTATTCAGGGATCAAGAGCTCAAAATAGAGGTTGTCGGCATTTATTTCATCACTAGGTTGTTTAGAAAGGGACAACGGGTGCAATTGTCTGGATTATGCGCTAGAGGAGAGAGCACCTACATGCTCATTGCGAGGCATTGTCTGGGGGCCAAGAAGGCCCACAGTGGGAAAATTAAAATAAAGACTATTGTCAACCTTCCAATGAAAAAAATCCTACATACCATGGCCCGAGTAGCTGGGTGCAAGTGTTGCATGAGGCAACAAAGTCTCATTTCAAGTATGAAATCGAATGCCTAAAACCCACGGTTTTCAACTGGAGCGAAGGTTTTTTGGTGTGCATGAAGCGTGAACTAACCAAGTGCAAGTCAGGGAATATGAAACAATTTGGTTTCGGATCTATTTTGGTGATGTTCATCCTGGAACGTGTTCCATTATTCAGTTATCAGTGGTTGGAAGTGGATCCTCCAACGGGCACAGATCCATGATTACTCAAATGGGGAGAGTTGATGCCTTGACATGGAGGAAGCCAACATATGCCATTCCCTCCGACATTTTTTAGATGGTTGCGTCAGCAACTAATCATGGTCGATGACTGGGCATTTACAAGCACAAATTTAGGAGGATATCTAGATCTTCCACTTCCTCTAAGGGCACAGTGGACCAATTCTGGTAAAAACTATTTTTGAAGTTTTTGAAGTTTTTATTATTTTTTGTATGTGTATTGAGATTTTACTTGTGATTTTGTGCATATGTGGGACCAGAGAGACCTCCAAGGGTTTCTCCAATAGCCAGGCATGTGGCATGCCAGATTGAGGAGGCTCCTCCTTATGAGGAGGGAGTAGATCCTATCGTCGAGGTAGAGCGTAACCCAGAAGTTTTGACCAGGGGGATTCGAGAGCATGCCTCGATCGATGAATTTCCATTACGCTACGAGAGGCACACCGTAGGAGTTTCCACAAAACTACGTCCGTTGTTGGGCCAAGTCATTAGGGTTGTCTCATGCTATCATGAGCACCATGTGGGTGAATAGACAACTCTAGTTTACTTTCTACACTGTTGTAATATTATAAAGCCATGTGGCTCGGAACAAAAATTTTGTTATTTTGATGTAGAAAAGTCTTATATATATATATATATATATACACACATGTTTTCCTGTTTACCATGTCCAATATGTGATGCTTTATGATTTACAAGTTTCACAAGTGTTTATCTAACACATAGTTAGCCAATCCATCTGTTAATGTGTTCATGCATCTTGGAATGTGATGATAAGTAATAAAATAAAATTCTTGTTCCAATAAACGAACTCACAAATACATTCTCAAAATTCGAGGGTTTCTAACTGAATATTGTCCATTAAGCTGTAGTACAATGAGTTGTGAATAAATTTTTACGATTAACTCTCTAGTGCCAAGAGAAACAACTTCTGACAAAAGCTTGATGACCACACGATATTCAGCAATTTTATTATTCCCTAACCTAAACACATACCTTGTAAATACATTAACTCACCATTAGGGTCATATATTTCCCATGCAACGGAAGATAGATTCTGTGTACTACGACAAGCACCATCAACAAAACTGACGTAATGGTTGGATGACGTATGAAATTCAAGTGGAGCATGAGGTAATCAGAAGAGAATATTTGCAAAAGAAAACTAACACACCAAAACCACATTGCACACAAATGAGAACACACTAATATACGTAAGTATTTACATGGATAATCACACATAATACTTCTTTAGGTAAATCCTGTTTTAGAGCTCAGCCAAATAATTCCCTTCATATTCCACTAACTCATAGGCAGCTTTTTGTAAAACTCGTTTGACAATGTAAGGCCCATGCCACATTGGTTCGAATTTCCCAGCTCCCAATTTTTCATTGGCTTGATCATAAAGCAAGACTAAGTCACCCTCTGCAAAAATACGAGGAGAAACAGTTTTATCGTATTGAGCCTGAACTCGTTTCTTCTGGGCTTCAATTACTAACACTGCGAAGCATCGAGTTTCGTCAAGCCTTTCGAGGTAAAGTAAGTGTTCCTCTTCAGGTGAAGTATCAAGGAGTAATTTGACGGCTAGTTTCAGTGAAGGAATTTCACATTTAATTGGAAGTGTTTCCTCCAGGCCATACACCAGTTGAAAGGGTATAAATCCAATGGCAGTCTTAGCTGTGGTTCGGTAAGCCCAAAGAGTTGAAAATAACATAATATGCCAATTTGATTTATGAATCCTAATGGTGCGTTGAAGCACAGTAACCAAAACTTTGTTGGTTGCCTCAACTTGGCCATTAGCCTGTCGATAATAAGTATTTTAGTTGTCATGACATAAACCCAATCAAGTAGTAAGCTCTGCCATCATGTAATTTCTGAAATGAGATCCATGATCAGTAATGATGGCTTGAGGGACACCAAATCGAGCTATGACATGGTTCAAAATAGATTGAGCAGTAGTTTTACCGTCAGCATCACATGTGGGCATCACCTCAGCCCATTTAGTGAAATAATCAACAACTACGATGATATGATAATGCCCCCTGGCAGAGTGAGGGTTACATGTCATGAAATTAATATCCAATTTAGAAAAGGGGTTGATGGTAACAACTAGGTGTAGGGGTGTGGGTGGGGCGCACTATTTACGGTTGTAAATCTAGCAGGCGTGACATTTTTGGATTGTTAAAATGAAATATTTAAAGGTAGAAGGCCAAAAATAACCAACACGAAGGATTTTCTGAGCAGTAGCATACCCTACATGTGACCACCACAAGACCTAGAGTGGCAATCATTGAGGACTCCCTCAGCTTCTTCAAGTGTCAAACATCTACGAAGGATAGAATTGACACCAACATGGTACAAAGTATCACCAATGATTTGATATGGTTGGGACTAATGTCAAATGTGATGACGTTTAGAATAGGGCAACTCTGATTGAACATTTTGGGTCTAGAGATAGACAATAATATCGTTGTACCATGGGTTAAGAGTGTTGATGAGGAAGAGAGTCTCGTCAGGAATGAGCTCATCAAAAGTCATAGATTTGGTTACGGAGGGAAGGTCACAAATTAACTCAGCGAAAACCAACAATTTCTTTGATTTGGCTGTAGAAAACTCGAATTCAAATTCTTAAAGGATAACAATCCACTTAGAATATTTCCCCCCCAACAACTGACGAGTCAGGATGTAGGCCATGGGGTTGAAATCATAAATCACAGTAGTTTTCCACAAGAGAATATAGTGTCAAAAGTGTTGAACAACGTGAACAACTACTAAAGTAATTTTATTGACATGGGCATATCGATTTTCAGTATCGATAAGATTCTAGCTTAAGTAGTATATCACGTTTTTGTTTCCATCATCATCATCTTGCACCAGTACGATGGCAATAGTACCATCAATTCCAACCAAGTACAAGAAGTAATCGCAACGATAGTTGGGGGACGTTGTAAAGGAGCATTAATGAGGGTGTTCTTTAATACATCGAAATATTTTTGAGTGATTTCATCCCAAATAAATGGGATTCCCTTTTTTAGAAAACGCATAAATCCCTTGGAAAGTTTAGCATAGTTGGGTACAAAATGATGAAGGAAATTAGCTTTCCCTTGCAATCTCTACAACTGATGTAAAGATGATCGGGGGGGTAAATTTACAATGGCCTCAACTTTGAGGGGGTCAATCTGGATGCCTTCCTTAGACACCACAAACCCTAGGAGATGACCATATTCAATGCATAAGACACACTTGTTGTGGCCAATCTAGAGTGCTAGATTAGACTAGATTTATTATCGACCTGGGTAACTAAACTTCGAGGCGTGTGCCTAAAATCTATAGGCATAAAGGATTCCTAACTAAGTGTTTATGGTGATAGGCGACAGTACTTCTTTACAGAAGGTTGAGGTATGTTTCCTCTCACTTTAACACTCAGATTACCTAGATTATCTAATTGTCTCAGAGATACAAAGTATAGCTAGACTGAGAGTTGAATCCCCTTACAAGGATGTTATGCACAAAACGTTGTCTAGTTAATACTGAAGCACTCATAAAGAAATAAAAAACACACTGAACTTTAAATATATATGCAAACAGAGTTCATGGAAATGCCTTAAAGCATAACGCTGGATCAAATCCCTTACAAGACCTGATTCAATGATCTAACGATGATATCTTTAAGCAAGCACCATGGATTCCATTTGTGAGAAATCGTAATCGAATTGACAAAATCATTAGCATGGAAATAACATTAACAGTATGTGTTATATGTAAATTTAAGAGATGTTAAAATGACATTAAACGACATGCATTCAAAAGAAATGGAAATGTGTTCTATCTAAATTAAAAAGTAATGAAAATGAAAGGCACAGTATACCAATCCACGCAAGGCTCGTCCATGTTTCAATGGTACACTGGAATGAATTCAATCAATCGACAAGATTAATGCATAGATGATGCTGGAGTGAAATCGTAATTGTATTCAAACACTAAGAGTTGCAATCACATATATGAATTTGGTTCTTCAAAAAAATACATAGAGGTAATCATAACATGTCCGAAGACAAAATGATACAGAGTTTTTATCTACCTTCCTATCTTGAGTCGAATGCACATTCATTGAAGCAGTTGTTCCTACTTTTATAGTGGAATGATTTGCAGTCATTCTAAGATGAACAGGTTTCCAAAAAAAAACAAAATGATTTCCAAAAAGACAAAATGAAACCTATTTAGAAACCATGGATTTTACTGCCTTTGTAACCAAAAGGCTATGGATTGACCCATCGTTGACCGCATAAGTAGGAGCTTTTGATCTGCTATAAAATCGATTTTTCTTCATGCTTGTACATTCAGGAGCTCGTCCTTATCCACTGCTTTGGCTTACCTGTCATGCCATGTGTCAGATGATAAACCATTTACAGGATGTGATATCTTCCTGAGACCTTTTTGTTAAAAATTCCTAATGTCTAACATAAAAACTCATAAATTAACTTTAATGCAAACTAACAACTATAACGCTATTAACTAATCAATTTCAATGGATGTAAAGAGGTCTATGGAGGAAAAGATAGGAAATTGATGATGTTTTTAGAAGAAAAAGAGGGTAATGGAATGGTAACAACATCTCCCCCAAGCTTAATGTCTTATCATGTCCTCATGCTAAGCTTGATGTGCTGCCTCTATACTCTGTCCCTGCCTGAACCTCTGATGCCTTAAACAGTGCGTCTATGTTCTTTTTAGCCTGGGCTTCCTTCTGGGTGTGGAGCTCATGCTTCAAACTCTTGTATTTCTCCTTGATGGCTTTCTTCTGGGTATACCACTTGGTTGCCCAGCTACAAATGTCAGCCTGTTTAGTCTTGAGCTCTTTAATTTGCTCCTTGAGCTTTTCATTCTTCTGCTGGGTTTTCTTACTCTGCATTTTTAACATCTCATTCTCCTTTTTTATAACTTTTTCCAGCATGTTGGCTTCCATCAGTTCTTCCTTTAATCTTTCAATTTGCTTCTCCATCTTCCTTTGTTTCTTAACTGCAGGTGGTGACTATTTTCCTTGCCTATTATTGCTCTCAACCTCCACTTTAGCTTCTTGTCCATGTTGTGAGTGAGCATTGCTTTCGATATCCATCAGTGCATGTGCATTAGATTCAGGTTGATATTCTTGTGACTGGGTCTTTTGTGCTCTCCTGGATCTCCTTGTATAGGTTGCGAAAATTTTCTCCTGCTCCCTTTTCTGGGTAGCTTCTTGTCTCATTTTCCTCGTCCTCACATGGCTACTGGGTGGAGGGACATTGTTTGATTTATGCACAAGAATCTCTTCATCAATGTCAAGCATGTATCCTAAGTATTCATGTTGCTCTTGCTCTTCTTCGCTATCCTTGATTTGATTGGAAACTAGGAACTCCTTCCATGTCTTGCCCCTCCTCTGTACTTCAAATTCAACGAGAATCTTAATTAACTCGAAATGATAGAGACTCTTGTCCTCATTACCTTTCTGCTTTTGAATAGTCTTCGACATCTTGGTCAAGCTTTGCAAGAGGAAATATGGTAAACTCATAGTGCACTGCCCCTTTAAATGTAGCAGGAGTTTAATATGGTACAAATAAACTATACTATATCGACCCTCACATGTAACAAATTTTTGGATGATATACACCATCTCGTCCCATGGATATATCAACCAGCTCCTTGGGACCCCCTTCTTCCAATTAACTAATGAAACCCTCGACCTGGACATGAACTGGGTGCATGAATTCTCTTTAAGTTGTTTAGTCTTGAAGTACTTCTCTCCTTCTGGGCTAATCCCTAAGGACTATGCTACAGTGTCTTCTGAGACTCTAAATGAGAAATTACCTATCAGCGCCTTCTCCCCATTGAATGTAAAGGCAAATTGTTTAGTCACTTCCTCGTTGCTTCCATTAAAATTTTCCAAGAAGAGTAGCCATTGTTTCTCTCTTAAAATTTCAATGCAGTCATCGTGGTACTGAGAGCTATCAAATGTGTTTGGTTCTACTCTATTAGTCATTTTACAGAAAATTCTTGCTCTAACCCTCTTCATTTATGCTTATTAATCGAACAAAGGTATTTTAGTTTGTTACCTTTGCTTTTCGCTTCACACACTGACCTAGTGGTGTCCTCTGTTCTTCACAATCAGCTCCTTCAGTGGCTTGAGTAGTGACCGGATGACTAGCCTTGAATTGTGGCAGAGATAGAATTTTTATAAGCCCAAACACTGTGCTTTGCTCTCATAGCACTTGGCGTTCTCGGCCTCCGTTCTTTTTTTGAAAATCACAACACTGAATTTCTAATATGGAACATACTTCTACAACTAAGAATGGAATAGGATTTAACAACCGACTCGACCCAATTCAATGTAATGAAAATAGAGCATACTCATAGTTTAATGATAGGGGAGTAGTTGTACTGGATTGTGCGAATACCATCATGAGAATGCCGCGAGCATGTATGAAGTACTGGAGCTGTAAATAATGGATAGTTTCTTTGCATGAGTCGACTTGGTCGAGCGATCATGTCATAAGTTGGTCGATTAAAATCAATGCATGAAACCGTATAACATTTGGCTTCTCGAGAGTTCGCCATCTGTCCTTTGTTCATTAGTTCTTGGTCGACTAAGGAGATGTTGGACCGAGAGTAGTTTCGATGGCTGATAGGGAGTGAATAGCAAGGCTGGGAGGGTGGTGGGATAGCGGATTAGAAAGCGTAGGAAAATATGGGGATAGGCTAGAACGTTGAAACATGGTAGGGATTAAAAATATGAGGAGAGTGGTGGATATGTGGGAAATTTTTATTTTTTTTTTAAATTGATTATAAGCAATTACAGTCATTACATTTAACACTAAAGTAATCTAAGAATTTAAATGTTAAAAATAAAAATGATAACAATACTTTACACTTTATTGATTGATCAAGAGTTGAGTTGGCATGCATAGATAGGATTTCTTGTTCAGATGTGATTAATCTTTGTTGTCCATAACAGGTCCCTCTGAGATAAATTTAGATGCAACAGGTCCCTCTGAGATCTGGATAATGTTTGCACAGCCTCTTCGAAATCTGGAAAAGACTATATGTGTGCAGCTTCTTTGATCTTTGATGTTTGATGGAGGCTTCGTGACAAGCAACCTTTGGATCTCTGCTGAACTTTGTTGAAGCTTTGCTGAAGTGGCTTGAGGTAGCAGTCTCTAACAGGTCCCTTGTATGTTTGTTGAACAGGTCCCTCTATTGTTGGTGCTGGTTTCATGGTCTTCTGAAAAGGTCCCACTTCATAGTGCTACAAATAGGTCCCTCTGATTAAAACAAAGACACAAACAACTTCTTTATTGAAATACTAAAGTGCTAAAACAAACTTCTTGAGAATTTACAATGAAGAGATAAACTCTTTGAAAATTTGCAGTGAGGAGATGAGATAAAAACAAAAATGTTGATGCTTCTCCCCCACTGAAGCTTTGACTTGTCCTCAAGTCATTATTGAAGCGATAAATCAACAGGAAATGAAAAGAAAAAGATATTCTTACCAGCCAAAGAATTGGGTTTCAAGTAAGAATTCTAGGTTAGAGTGTGCTAGAGTCTAGTTTTTACATCTAAACCATTATATAT
>APFE031675015.1:244076-275906 GCA_000404065.3 Pinus taeda
TATCTTTGATCCTAATTGGTCAGCTTATTATATTGAAAGATCTACCGAATCTGACCCGAGAGAGCCTTCTCATACCTCATAGGGCTAGCTACAAGGTGAAATGGATTGATGTAGCCTTGAGAGTTTGTCTATCTCAGCCTAGGTGAATTCCAAGCGCTAACACCTTACAAAAATTTCTTCAAAGAGGAAATTTAACACTGTTTGTTCAGTTGCCTGGACTAGTGCTTTAGCTTCAACCCACTTTGTCACATAATCGATACATACTAAGATGTACCTCTTACCATTGGAAGTTGGATTGATTGGTCCTATGAAGTATAGAGCCCATTTTTCAAATGGCTCTAGGTGTACTTGAGGCTGAAGGGGCATCTCATATGTAGCTGTTGGCCTACCCATTCTTTGATAGCTATCACAACTCTTCACGTACTTCTTGGAATCCTTAAAAATAGATGGTCAGTAGTATCCAAGACTAAGAATCTTGAATGTTGTTCTTTTAGCTGCAAAATTCCCACCACATGGTTCATCATGGCAAGATTTTAAAATATCAATAATTTCATCATTTCTTACACATCGTCTAATAATCATATCATAACCAGTGTAAAATAAATCGCCATTAACCAAAGAGTATCGAGCACTCTGTTTGATTAGCCTCTTCTTTTCCTTTGAAGTAAAAGATGGTGGGGTTCTTCCTGTGGACAATTAATTGGCCAAATCAGCATACCAAGGATTCACTACTGAAATTGCAAATAAATTTTCATCTGGGAAAGAATCTTCAATCGGACAACCTCACCTTTATTTTGCAGTCTAGAAAGAAAATTTGTCACCTGATTCTCCTTACGTGGTCTATCCAACACTGTGATGTTAAATTCCTGTAACAATAACAACCATCTAGTAACTCTGCCACTAGTTACTGGTTTATTCATTAAGTGCTTGATGGCAGAATGGTCAGTATGTACAAAAACCTCATAACCAGTTATATAATGTCGGAATTTATTCACAGCATGTATGACTGCAAGCATTTCTTTTTCTGTGACTGTGTAGTTTAATTCTGCAGGTGTTTGATTTTTGCTAATAAAATAAATAGCATAATGACAAGATTGCTCTTTCTAGCCTAATGAGGCACCTACTGCAGTATCAGATGCATCTGTAAAGATGTGAAATGGTAGGTCCCAGTTAGGTCCTTTTGAGACTGGTGTGGTTGATAGCTTTGCTTTAAGTGTTTCGAATGCTTGTTGACAATTATCATTCCAATTGAAAGGTGCATCTTTGGCTAGAAGTTTAAACAAAGGTAAAGCTATGTGACTAAAATTCTCAATGAATCTTCTGTAATAGCTTGCATACCCAAGAAAACTTCTTACCTCCTTTTGAGTCTTCAGAATTGGCAAATCAACAATGATCTGAATTTTTGATGGATCAACTTTAATGCCTTGAGAAGAAATATAGTGTCCTAATACTATCCCTTCATTTAACATGATAAAACATTTTTCATTGCTTAGGGACAGATTAGCTTCAATACGTCTCTTCAAAAAAAATTCAAGATTTGTTAATGCATGCTCAAATGAATCACCATACGCTGAAAAATCATCCATATAAACTTCAACACAATCATGAACTAAATCAACAAAAATAGCTAATACATCTCTCTGAAATGTAGTTGGAGCATTGCAAAGTCCAAATGGCAAAACATTATAAGCATAGGTTCCCCAAGGACAAGTAAAAGTAGTTTTGTCCTGGTCCTCTAAGACTATCCTGATCTGGTTGTAGCCACTGAAACCATCAAGAAAAGAAAATGATGATTTCCCAGCTAGTGTGTCTAACACTTGGTCAATAAATGGGAGTGGAAAATAGTCTTTGAGGGTGGCTTTGTTCAATTGTCTGTAGTCAACACAAATCCTCCACTTACCATTTTTCTTGGGCACCACGACCAATGGGGATACCCACTGACTATCAGAGATAGGATAGATAAAATTGACTTTTAACAGTTTTTGTAATTCTTCTCTAACAATATCCTGAAGCATGGGGTTCATTCGTCTCTGTGATTGCCTCGCCGGTTTAACATTGCTATCTGTATAAATATGATGAGTGCATGTTTCAGGGTGGATTCCGTGCATATCGGTGTAGTCCCAGGTAAATGCCTTCTGGTATTTTCTCAATAGTTGAGTCAATTTCTCTTCCTGAGATGAGTCTAGGTGAGTGCCAATATTCAATGTTTTTCCTGTACTAATCTCTATGGTCTTGCTCTCTGTGTTGGTGATGGATTGGATAGGGAAAATGTTGTGAAATGTTGCTTGCAAAGAATGAATGGTGCATGTCTCCTGAAAATTTTGTGCTAGAAGTTCATTGGCAGCATGGTCTTCATCATTCCTCAATTCCTCAGAGACATCTGGTTGAGAGAGAAACAATTCTACCAAGTCATCATTATCATGTTCTTGAAAATCATAGATCTGGTTGATGCTAAAAACAGATTGAACTTCTACCTTATCATTGTATTTATCATCAAGCCATAAATTGTGTGCTACTGCTGGTGATTGTGATGATGGGTAAAGAGTGATTTGTTTTCTTTCAGTTCCTTGTGAGATGATCATATTACCCGATCGACATCCTATGAATGCATCAGCAGTTGCTAACCATGGTCTACCAAGGATGATAGGGCGTCCTCCTAAATTGGATTTTGGTTGAAGAACTAAAAAGTCCAGTGGATACTCCCAAGAGTCCAGTGAAACAATTATGTCCTCCAAAATCCCTTCAGGAATCACTTTAGACCTATCAGCAAGTTCTAGAACAATTGTTGTGTGCTGCAAGTTTGTGAGCTGGAGGGTTTTCATGGTTTCAAGAGTCATCACATTTATGGTAGCCCCAAGATCAATTAAAGTGTTTGGAATATGTATGTTGTTAATTATTGTAGTGACTCTAGGAATACCAGGATCAACATACTTTTCCATTGAAATAGTGTTTGCCATAAGGCCAACTAAGTGTCCAATAACATGAATGGTTTGTGGATCAACTCTTTTCCTAGTAGGTTTCTTAAGACACAGTTCTTTGATGGCTTTAGTATATATGGGAATGTCTTTTATGGATTGCAGTAGCGGAATTTTTATGTAGACACTCTTTAGCTCATCTAAAACATCAAACTGTGGTATAGACATGGGAAGTTTTGTTTGGACCAATCGGTCTGGAAAAGGTGGTGGTTGCAATGGTTGCATCTGTTTGTATTTGATGTCATCGTTTGGTTTCCTTTGAATGGGGGTTTCATTTTCATTTTCCTCATTTTCTCCTTGTTTTTCAACTGATGGGGATTCTTTGTGAAGTACCTTCCCAGACCTCAAATTGATATTTTGCAAGGGTAATGTGGGATATGAGGGTCCCTCATCTACATTGTAAGCTGGTCTCTCTGCTCTATTATTTGGATTTGGTACAGGTTGAGCAGGTATTTGAGTAGGTCTAGGAGGTTGGGGGTTAGATGGAAGTTATAATTGTGGTGGATTTATTGGTGGAGGAGCAGGAAATTCTTATTGAGTGGGTTGAGATTGATGTAGGTAAACAACTTGCTGCGGAGGATATTGTTGATATGATTGAGGATATGGCGAATATGGCTGATGGTATTGTTGATATGGCTGTGAATATGATTGGTATGGTTGAGGGTATGATGGATATTGTTGAGAGTATTGCTGGGACGGTCTCCATTGTTGTTGTGGGTAACTCTGGTGTTGCCATGGCATGGGTACATTCCATGAATTCTGAGCATACATTTGATCATGTGCAGGAAATTGTAAATTCTGATTTGGGAACATACCTTGAGGCGGAGGTCTTGGCTGCCATGGTCTTTTTGCGCCCATAAAATAGACATTCTCCATATCTGTATTGGCTGCCACATTACAATTCTGCAAAACCTTAACTTTAGAGCAATGAAATATATCATGATTTTCAGTACAAAAGGCACAAAATTGAATATTCTCTAATGGACAATCTTTCAAGGCATGCTTCTTCCGACATTTTGGACAAAAGATAGCCATCATTTGATCTTCCTCTTCTTGTCTTTTCTTGGCTTTAAGAGTGTCAATTTGGGTCCCTAATGTACTCAACAAATCTGTTTTGAAATCCCCTAATAAGTTTCCTATTTCAGCTCGTGTAACACTAGCTGAAGCAGATTTTGTGGCTTTGGATGATATGGTTCTTTTCCCAATTTTTTCTTTGCTCCTGGAATACTTTTCACATAGATCAGCAATTTCTTTGAAAGGTAAGGTGGAGATATCACCTTTTCCCATCAAATTAAGATCATCTAAGTATTCCTCTCGAATTCCCTTCAAGAATACGGTTCTAATGAGATCAAGAGTCATGGATCGATGTTTTGATTTTTGTAAATTGTAAGAAAATCGTTCCAAATACTCCTCTAGGCTTTCATCCTCTTGTTGATTCATCCTAAAGATATCATCTTTAGAATCCTTTGATCTACAACAAGGTTGATATTTCCTTAGAAATATTCTTCGCATGCCATCCCAATCAGTGATTGCATGCTCACCAAGTCCCATAAACCATTTTAGTGTTGATGCCTTTAATGTTGCTAGAAAGAGTCTAAGCCTATGGGCATCATCTGTGTAACCATATGTTCGACATACAATGTCAAACTCAAACAAGAATGAACTTGGGTCTTCTAAAGCCATGCCATAAAAGTTTGGTAACACAGAAGGAGGTATGTTTTTCATTTTGATTTCCTCATCATTGTTGTCTTCAGGTTCATGGATGGGAAATTTAAAAGTTTATTCTTCCTCCTCTCCTTGATCGTGTTGTTGTTCAGGAGTGGGTCTTCTTACTGATCCTCCTCCTTCCTCAGCCATTTTTATAGATTCTTCTGGTAATTTGATTGTTTGTTCGGTGTCACTAGTCCCAAAGAGTTGTTCTACAGTTTGTTGAGTTATTTTTCTACTTTCTCTCTTTGCAGAAGATTCAGGGAAATGCTTATTCTGAGATTCGTGCGCCAATAAGATTTGTCTCTCAATAAGTGTAAGTCTTTGGCCTGACTTGTGTTTATCCTCTAATCTTTGTACGATGGTTTCCTCAGCTGGTGTTGTATGTTCAGTTTTTCCCACAGAGTCTGCTCCTGATGATAAGTTAGTTTTTGGATGGGGGGTTTCTGTGAATCTGCCTCTACTATCTCTAGATCTAGGCATAAGAAAACATGATTTCTACAGTGACAGTCAAATCTATGTTGTGTTTTTGGTTTGTTTTTGTTGATTTAAATTTTCTTTTTATATTTTGATTGATTTTTTTTTCAAAATCCTCTAACTACACCTCCTCGGCAATGGCACCAAAATGTAGTGGCCAATCTAGGGTGCTAGATTAGACTAGATTTATTATCGACCTGGGTAAGTAAAATTCGAGGCGTGTGCCTAAAATATATTGGCATAAAGGAATCCTAACTAAGTTTTTGTGGTGATAGGCAACAATACTTCTTTACAGAAGGTTGAGGTATGTTTCCTCTCACTTTAACACTCAGATTACCTAGATTATCTAACTGTCTCAGAGATACAAAGTATAGCTAGACTGAGAGTTGAATCCCCTTACAAGGATGCTGTGCACAAAACTCTGTCTAGTTAATACTGAAGCACTCATAAAGAAATAAAAAACACACTAAATACATACGCAAACAAAGTTCATGGAAATGCCTTAAAGCATAACGCTGGATCAAATCCCTTACAAGACCTGATTCAATGATCTAACGATGATATCTTTAAGCAAGCACCATGGATTCCATTTGTGAGAAATCGTAATCGAATTGACAAAATCATTAGCATGGAAATAACATTAACAATATATGTTCTATGTAAATTTAAGAGCTGTGAAAATGACATTAAATGACATGCATTCAAAAGCAATGGAAATGCGTTCTATGTAAATTCAAAAGTAATGAAAACGAAAGGCACAGTATACCAATCCATGCAGGGCCCGTCCATGTTTCAATGATACACTGGAATGATTTCAATCAATCAACAAGATTAACGCATAGACGATGCTGGAGTGAAATCATAATTGTATTCAAACACTAAGAGTTGCAATCACATATATGAATTTGGTTCTTCAAAACAATACACAGAGGTAATCATAACATGTCCGAAAACAAAATGATACAGAGTTTTTATCTGCCTTCCTATCTTGAGTCGAATGCACATTCATTGAAGAAGTTGTTCCTGCTTTTACATTGGAATGATTTGCGGTCATTCTAAGATGAACCGGTTTCCAAAAAAAACAAAACGATTTCCAAAAAGACAAAACGAAACCTATTTAGAAACCATGGCTTTTACTGCCTTTGTAACCAAAATGCTGGGGTTTGACCCAGTGTTGGACGCATAAGTTGGAGCTTTTGATCTGCTGTAAAATCGATTTTTCTTCATGCTTGTACATTCAGGAGCTCGTCCTTATCCACTGCTTTGGCTTGCCTATCATGCCATGTGTCAGATGATAAACCATTTATAGGATGTGATATCTTCCTGAGACCTTTTTGTTAAAAATTCCTAATTTCTAACTAAAAAACTCATGAATTAACTTTAATGAAAACTAACAACTATAACGCTATTAACTAATCAATTTCAATGGATGTAAAGAGGTCTATGGAGGGAAAAGATAGGCAATTGATGATGTTTTTAGAAGAAAAAGAGGGTAATGGAATGGTACCAACAACACTTATGCGGATTTAAACGAATATTGTAGTATCTACGACGAATAACATCACTCGTAGGTGGTCATGATGATCATGACGCTTAGAAGAATGAGCCGGTAAGTCATCAAGATATGGTTGAACAATGTGTTTGATGTCATGAAAAGCATAAGACTTCGGTCATTGGAAGGTAGCACAAACATTTTTCATACCGAAAGGGAGTTTCTTGTAGGCAAAGGTTCCCTACGGACAGATAAAAGCAATTTTATGTTGATCGGCAGGAAGAATTTTAATCTAGTTGTAGTCATAAACACCATCCATAAAAGAAAAAATCTCACTCCCGACACACTCGTAAATGATTTGATCAATAAAAGGAGTTGGACAATTGTATTTGGGACATGGCCGATTGATATCATAGTAATCAACACAAACACGGATAATTCCTTGTTTTTTGGTCATAGGGACAATGTTCGAAACCCAATCTTTCAATGGAATAGGGTAAATGAAACCAACCTTTAGAAGTTTTTCAACCTCTCCCTTTATAGTGGCTAAATTTCTGGGGTGCACTGGACAAAGTCATTGACGAATAGGCTTCGTATCTGGATAGGTAGGAATTTTGTGCACAACTATACTCGGATCTATGCCAAGCATTTCTTCATATGACTAGGGAAAGACATCATAGAATTCCTTAAAAAGGGCAATGTAAATATTGATATCATCAGGAGAACAAGAAACCCCGACATGGATGTTCTCAACAATTCCTGGTTTAATATAAATGTCAATAGGCATGGTATCAATAATGTTCACCATGTTTCCCTCATACAAAAATTCATGCACCAAAATGGACGTTTGAAGTGGATGGGTAAGTGTACGAGAAACAAAGGTATCCAAACACGATGAAATCTCTCTAATACTCGGGAGAAATGAGGAACGATGATGAACATCATTCTAGGGATTTTCCTCAAGAGACATAACTATGGTGATACTCTCATCAGTGGGAAATGTCTCATTCAAGGGATTAGGAGAATCCCAAGAACCAAGCCAAGGAGACTGTGAATACGCATCTAGATGCATACTAAGAGTAGTATGACTTTCAGAAGTGGCCACCGAAGATAAAATAATAGCTTGATAGGCTTCTTTCGCTAGGTTGAGTAGCATGACATCGCCAAAAGAATCAACCTGATCAGGGGAATGAACAATCCAAGGATCGTAAGAAGTGGAGATCATGTTGACATAAGAAACATTTGGAGGTGGGAGGGAAAAAGTTCCCATAAGAGCAGAGCCTTTAAAAAGACCCACCCCAACACTCTCATAAGGAATGTCAGTATTCCCCACATATGGCATGTTTCCATTCGAGGAACTAGAAGAGAAAAAGGCTAACTGGTCAACACTGACTATTTTCCCCTCATAAGGAAAACAGAGCACACTGAACAAGGAAGAAACCACACAAAACATAGCATAAGTCCAACTTCGTCCAAGTAGAAGGTTACAATTCAAATTTGCATCAATGAATTCTACTTCTAATTCAACAGTTTTCCCTTCCACGTGATGGGAAAACTCGTGAGAATACCATAAGGATGAGATCCTCTGCTATCAAATGCTTCTAAGGTGTTCGGAGACTGGTTGAGAGGTAGAGAGCCTAAAGCTTTCCAACATGAAACAAACATGATGCAAGTGGAAGCACCCTCATCAATCACAGTCCGATGAATCGTCTTCCCTTTTATAATGACTTGGATTAAATACGCAAGTTGATGGAGAAGATGTGGAACATGATTTTCCAGGTCAAAATTAATCAAAATCGAATCAGTAGGTTCAATTCCTCCTATAGCGGATAGTAATTATTTCCGCTGCGATGGATAGCTCTAGAGAACTTCCAAGGCAGACATCGCCGAAGGTACTTGAGCTAAATCTTTGACAATATTATAATGTTGGGCAAAAAACACATTCAGATTGTAAGATGATTTCCGAAGGAAACCCTTGGGAGATGGTCAAATAATGGAGTAATTACTAGGTACCTCAATATGAAGAGGACCAAAATTGGGTGGAGCAGAAGTAGAAGACATATCAGTGACTTATTTTTCCACAATTTATTTGGGAGGAGTCAGATAGTATTTTGACCAGGTGGAAACAGAAATAGGTACTATTCCGCTCATATAAACCCGAGACACCAAAGATGTAGAAGATTACGATTGTTCTACCAATTGGGTATGTTGTGATGGGAAAGGTTCTTTCAGTACAGTCGGTGTCCCTTGAGTGCCTTTTAACAAGCGACTAACTTCCACACGACGGGGACAATCCTTGGTATAGTGATCTTCCTCACAAATGAGACAAGGATATTTGGACTTACATTTAGATGGATCATCAACAGATGACTTTGGAGGATCTTGTTTTAGGGTATCAGATTTTGCTTTTCCTTTACCCTTATTTTTACCTTTGGTTGTTTTCCATGGTAGACTAAATGACATTAACCTCAGAGGTTTTACTAGGTTTTGGAGAGGGATTTGAGGGAGGATTGGATGCAATAGTTGAAACGGATTTTGTCACTTCAGGATATGGATAGGAAGTGAACAAGAGGTGTGAAAAAATATTGTGTAATAAGGTGACCATGCATGGTTATTTTAGATGGGGTCATTCATCAACTTAGAAAGGTCAGGAAAATTTAAAGTTTCTAAGAAAGTAGATGTGAACAAATCTTGGGAAGGGTTAGAGGCCCCTTGTGACCCATGTGGAGGACATACTCCCCCCATAGAATTGTTTCAAGTATTAGGGATATTTGCAGGAGAGGGTTGACCAGATTTCTTAGCTCCAATGCCCATGTAAACTTTTGATTGGTTAATACCCCTAGGGTAAGAGGCCCCAATGGAAAAAGGATTTCCAAGAGTTTTTTGAGTTCCGAGACCATAGGGGGGATCCAAAGGGGTTATTGACAAGGGTAGGACCCCATGGATTGTACATGTAGAAATTATTTGTCCCCCTAAAGGAATTCCAAGGATAGAATGTTTGACTCTGGAACGTAGATCCTCTAATCTGTTGAGTATGAAAAGGATTAATTGACCCACTAGGAATGAACATGCCCCTAATGTTGTTGGGGAATGACATGGATAAACTAAAAAGATCCAAACCATAAGGAAATCAATTATTGGGTATTGTCATACTTCTAACTAAGATACATGAACCTATTGTGGGACCCATGGACCTAGATGAAAAATGGAAATTAGATCCTCCAATATTGGACATAGGGATACTATATGTAATGGAACTAGAATCTCCACTCATCATGAATGGAGATATAAAGGTCGCAAATGTGGAGGAACTTGTGTTGCCTATGCCAAATGGTCGAAATACAATCAGACTCTGCTACAATGAGGAGAAAAAATCATTAAAGGATGTGGTTTGGAATGGATCCGTGGTCAAAGAAATGGATGTGGCATGACTTATGGAAGATCATAAATCAATAATTGTATATACATAATGTGTTCCGACACAAAATGATTAATGTTATCCATTGATGACTTGGGAAAGGAACTATGTGAATATCTACTTAAGTAAACACACCCACCTAATGAGATGGGTTCAGAGGTTTTGTGATGATGTGGTGAACTTTGGTCAACCAATGGATGAAGAGATGTTTCATGCCTCTAAGTGGCATAAAACATAACCCGAGACAATGATGTACCTAGATTGGAAATTCTCTGTCTACATGGAGATGATTCCGCCTTGTAAGCAGAAATGGCCACAAGCCTATGATAAAAACGCCAACAAAAATCCACCACGGTGATAGCCAAAGGTAACACAAGAGTGAAAAAGGACAAATCCCAAGGCCGCTAGATACAAATAACAAAAAACATGCACTAGAAAGATCCTAACATTGTAAACCAAGCAAAATAGAGTGGGAAAGGGATCCTCCCACTACTAGATCCTAGTTGATGAATACACTCGATAATTTTGAGGAAATGGTTGGGAAAATTATAATAGGGACTTGCTTAATGATCCAACCCGGGAAAAAGTGCTCTTATGAGTCATGGAGCACCCCTCGAGGAAGACTGAGTGAGTTTACCTGAAATTTTCCACAGGTACAACAAGGACCAACTCTCTCACTGTTACCTGTGATAGTATCCTAACAAATGTTGGAAAATGTGGAGACATGATGACTATAACTTATTTTCCTTAGATTGATAATTACTTATGATGTTAGATGTTCTTTTATTACTTCTTCTATTATGTTCATCAAGAAATTACCAAAAACAAGAAGATCACAAAGAGACATAGTACACAAGATATAAGCTCCAAGTCAAGAAAAAACCCCTCCAAGGGGAAAACCTAAAAAATGCTTCTCTTCTTCTTTAGAATCTTCTTACAAAATAGACTTCCAAGGCCCAAAGACTCAAGCCAAAAAACCCTCCAAGACCCAAGATTTCCCCCAAAAATATCTTCTTCAAAATAACTTCCAAGATTTTGATACTGCAACACTGCTACTGTAATATCAACATTTGAAACATAATTTCATCCCTGCAACTTCACCCCCCTTACAACTGCTTCAAAAGTTTGTCCTCCTGTAGCTAGAAAATTCACAAACCCTAGTAGGATAGAGATAAAGATAACCCTTGACAAACTTCGAATTCTACTCCTCTTCTTCATCCTCCAGCTACTCTTCTTTCACCTTCACTCTTGCAAATCAAAATTTCTTGAGATGTGTGTCCAAATGAGGTCAAGCTCCCTTGTTTTTATAACATTTATTAACGTTGAATAACCCTCCCTTAGGAAAAATTTTCCTTTATCTTTGATCGACTTGGCATTGGGATTATCCATGGACTTTACATAAAATAATAAATATTTTCCTCCATTACAATGAGTCCAAATGGGACTATGACACATGACCAATATTATTCTTTATCCCAGAAAGACCTAGAAATACCTATAAGACCTAAAAGCATGAAGAACATGATTTTGACTCGAACTTGAGTATGAAACCCATACTCTAGAATAAAATATAATTTCTATTTCTTTCATTTTTCTTTCTTTATAAATAATATACAATTGTAATGGTTACAATTACATCATAATAAATACCAAACCTAGATACAATTTTAAACACTCCCTCTTAATTAGGGAGGTATTCATGATACAAGGAATCTTAATATTGAAGCATTCTCATAAGAAGAGTCAAATTGATAAGCTATCTCTTTTCAAGCATATTTATATCATAACCAACATTGTCCTTCAAGGCCTTAACTGGACAACGTTGTCTTTAATTATGAGCATTATGCTGGGAGGCTTTATGTGAGCTTCCACACAACCTCTCAAAGTGCATACCTCATTCATATTTACACAAGGTATGTCCTTTTAGGACTATGCTTACCTTGGATTCCCAAACTTGGATCCTCAAAGAATATCAATCCTCTTCAACTACTCTTATATTGAATTCCCTACCTCATCCTTAAAGAGAATTAGTTACCAACTTCTTTCCATGGGTTCTACAATCCATAAGAAGTTTCAATCTAGATGCTTATCTAATCCTCCAGAATCCATTCTTTCTTTATAGTCTTCACTAATACTTATGATTGTTAGTCCTATTCTATTGCCCAATCGATAAAGACAAGAACTATCTGATATCACTCCCTCTCAACCAGGGAAGGGATATCCACCAAACCAAGTGTTGAAAAATGTAAATAGGTTCGGTCTTCATAATTTTATTTGAGTCATAATAAAATGTACTTATGAAAAATAGTGAAAATAAATTTTATTATTATTATTATGACTTATTAAAGCATGAGTTCCATGCTTGGGTAATCATGTTTTAGGTTAAAGTCCCCATTGAGGACTTCTAGGATTTAATCTAAGTCAATAGAGCCATTGTACATTTAAGGAGACCCTTCTTGGGATTTTGAATCATGTTAAAATAATTATTTTTGAGTAAAAAATGAATTATGTCACCTCCACACCAAGTTGGCCTCAAGAAGGTCAAGTCAACCTCAGAAAGGGTAAATCGACCTCACTAGAATCCTATATATTGAAGTAGTTTGATTCATTTGGAGGAAAATCACTCAGAGAAGTTCAATCTCCTAGAAGAAGCTGTGAAAAAGTGTGAAGTTGCAGTGGAAGAAGGAGAATTGCAGGATCAAAGTTTGTGTGCTATCTCTCTCTCTCAAACGTGTGATTTTATGGGCTACAACATCAAGGTCAAAGTTCTATTACGACATTGAGAAGTTTTGTTACAACATGAAGAATTTATGTTACAGCATCAAGGCCGAAGTAAGAAATCAAGGTCGAAGTATGACATCAAGGTCGAAGTATGACATCAAGGTCAAAGTACGGCATTAAGGTCAAAGTGCTGCTTCAAGGTAGAAGTGTTGCTTCAAGGTTGAAGAGCTAAGTGCTTCAAGGTTGAAGTTGTTGCATTAAGGTATAAGTTGTTAGGTTAAAGATAATACTTCATCGAAGTGTTTCTACTGCTACTGATGCATCTAGGTCAAAGACAGTACTAGAAAGTGATCATTTGTTGAAAAATGAAAGGGCTGACTTGGTGTGGAGGAAGTCTGTGCGTAAGTCAAGAGTCTTGGATTATCTCAGGAAAACTATTCAAGGAAGAGTTCTTGACTGAGATTTCCCTAAGATTGGGGTTTTTTCCTGGCTTTTCACCTACATTTGGTGTCCTTGATTTTCATGCTATTGTTTTGGTAATTTCTTGATGAATTAAGATAAAATAAGAAATAAGAACATTAATAAGAACACAAGAATCTCACAAGTAATTATCAAGTATAAGAAAATATTTACGCCTTTCCAATTTTCTAACATGGTTTCAAAGCTAACATGAAGAAGAAAGAAAAAGGGAGATTGAAGATCTATTAAAAGAAGACTAAGGAATCTCAAGTAGTTGATAAAGGAATCATAAAATGAGATCTTATAAGGGGAAGAAGCTTAGGACAATGTCTAACTCAATAAAGGGCGATAAAAAATTAGAAGGAGCCTCATATTACAAGTCATGGGAAAAGAGGATAGAATCTAATCCTTGAAAAGAATAAATCTAGTAAAAGGAAAAGTAAAGAAGCCTACAGATGAATCAAGTGAAGCAAATAAAGAAAGTTTGAGAGAAACAAAGATTTGGACATGAGCCTTTTAGTGGATAGAATGGATGCAGTCAAAGAGGAGGAATAATATCTTTAGTAATCAACAAGGAGAGTGAAGAAGATAAAATCTTGAATGAATGTTCCTCTCATCATGAGAATAAAGGAACCTTCAAGAAGTCCAAAGGGCCAATGCTATAATTGTGACAATATGGGTCACTATAAAAGGGATTGTCCTAAGAATTCAGGGAATAAAAGAAGGAACATGGATCAAGAAAACTTTTCCAAATAATTTTCACCAAAGAATAACAAGATGGAAGGATCTGAAGTCAAATACCTATTTTTTAGGTGATGAGCCTCATCATTGAGTAATTATATGGGCCTTAACTGTCCTTAATTCATCTCCTAGCTTAGTCAAACCAACTATTCTCACAACTTATTGCATACTTTTGATTATATTTTGTTTATGAGATGAGTTAGAGTTGGATATTTTTCTTTGTGGTCTAAAGTGTATGTGATGTAGGAATAAAGGATAAAAGAAAGGAAAAACGTAGGCATAAAGGATAAAAGCAAGGAACTATGGAAAAGACCTTGGTGAAAACTCAAATGGGACAAGGGAGAGTAATTATAGGAGGTAAATCCTCCTCATTTACTACCCCTCCATTCGAATATTCCTCCATCATCGGAGTGCAAACAACCATCACTTTGAAGACTAGAAGATAGCCGAGCAAGTGAAAGTGACAGAAACCAGTTATCAAATGTATAAGTAGAGAGGCTTAGGACCTCATTAGGATTTAGACTTCATTTGTAAAAACTATATTTTATTTCTAAGCTGCAAGACTTGTGACAGTTTGCTCTGTAATCCAATATTTTTATAATAAAAATGAGTTTTGTTTAAGCCAGCTTCGAGTTAACTCTGAGGGCTGAAGATCTTGGGTTAGGGCCCGACCCAAGTAGCCAAAGCTCCTCTTTACTGTACATATATGCCAGCATAGAGTTATTTTCTGTTTATTTTCTTAAGTAATTTGCACTTTCATTACAGCAATATAGCGTAGATTATTCATGGTTTTCCTGTTCATTTGCTTTAGTAGCTACATTTGTTGTAGTTTACTTCCATTTATGCCTTTTTTCAGTTCACGGGTTAGTTAGAGGAAAAATATCACTATCAGGTTGTGCGCAGGTGTCTCGGCCTCATCTCCTCCCTCTGGGACCATGACTTGAGGAAGAGACCCTTCAGCAACCCCAAGAAAATAGGTTTTTGGTTCTTGCATGAGTTATGGAGTTCATTGTTTGATGCAGTTATTTGTTCACCTTCACTAGTTTTCTCTGTCATTTTCCTTTGAAACCACCTTCATCATGTTCTTCATGCATCACTTCCTCGCCATTTGATCTGCAACAAACATTCACAAACACCGTCTAATTCACTATTTTCTCCAATTGATGCCTCGCATGAGTCCACCACTTACACTATGCACTTTAAGTCCCCACCGTCAATCTGCCCCACCTGATCCAATGGCTATCGTGCAATCTCGCGCGAATTAGTGCACAAACATTATCTACCTAAGACCATGCAAGAAAAGTGGTTTTCTCATGCTACATGTCATGCAGTAAGGATAATCACGTGAAATTTCAAAATTATGTTTACTTCCTTGAGGGCGCACGAGAAACTACTTACCGCCTTAGAAAACCGCTCCATCATTTCCGCACATTTCTTTCCCTGTGATACGATCTCCACCATTCATCTCAGCCATTCATCACTCATGTTAGCCTTGTCTTTCCATCTCTTGAATTCACCCGCGTGATTAGATCTTGAGCATTCATCTCCTGTTAACCTCGTTCATCCATCCACTCACTTAATCCCTCGCGATACGATCTCCATCATTCACCTGTTCATTAACCCCATTCATCCATTTATTCGCTTAAGCCTTTGCGATAAGATCTCCACTGTTCATCCTGTTAGTTAACCCTATTCGCCCATCTATCTCTGTAACCTCCTACGATCCGATCTCCTCCATTCATTTTCCTTTCACCCGACTGATCTAATGGTTCTTGTGCATTGTTGCTCCCTCACGTCCTCATTTCACTGATTTCGTCCTTCGACTTCTCTTCCACTTGAAAACTAATTTAGCTTAGTTTCCTTTGCTTACACCTTAGTCTGGTTTTGATGCTTTTTACTTCTACAATTTAGATAGGAGCCTTAGGTTAGTGATTGTTTTAGCAATTCTGCTTAGCATAGTTTTTTAATAGGTTAGTTAGGTTATGGTGTGGTTTATCATTATATGTTGTTTTCTTCAATACTGCAGTAGAAGTAGCTCTCCCTTCGGATAGGTTTGGTCTTCTTCCATAAAAGAGTTAAGCTTCTTCTGACCCTATAGAAGTCTGGCTTGGAACCCCTGGGGTCTCTTACCAAATGAGCAGTGACAACAGGCAGTACCTTCACTTCTACTTGTGCATATAGCACTATCACCTACAAGTTTGTATGAACCCCGGGTTGATAAGAAAAGTCGGTATCCCTAGGAGTTGCATCATTCTTGTTGCAATACTTAGGCTCATCACTTTTTGGTGTCATTTCTAGGGAGGTGTCTAAGTAGAAGTAATTACTGCTTTCTTCTATTTCTAGTCTCCAACTTTATTTTCTTCTACTTCTAGTCTTCAATTTTCTTCCATTAGTTTATTTCTGCAAAAGTAATCTAGTAACTTCCTTTCTTTCATTTGTCATTAGCTGCTTTACTTTCCATTATGCAAGTACTTTCTAGCTTTAAAAAAATCCTTACAAAAACCAACCCAAAAACATTTCCTTTCATGCCTCATAGGAATAGTGAAAATTTAGGGAAATTCTTGACAAATACCCCCACTACATCCAACAGTCAACCTTCTCTCTTCTTTGGTGACTGTGAAGTGGAAGAACCTTTAGGTGAGCAACCTTACATATTTGTAGAACCTACAAGGGAAGAAGAAGAGGAAGAACCCATTCCTACTGAACCAATGGCTGGAAACCAAAATGACAGGGGAGATAGAGAGAGAATTGAGAGTGCCTTCCCCATTAGGGAAACCAATGGGGACACTAAGATGAAGAATATAAGCCCCTCTGCTCTACCTCATTTCCATGGCCTGACCACAGAAGACCCTGACACTTTCCTATTTGAGTTTGTTGTTATATGCCGAACCTATGACTATACAAATGATGAGCAAAAGTTAAAATTGTTTCCATCTACCCTCAAGGATGCAACATTACACTGGTTCATGGGTTTACCTAAAGATAGCATCACAACTTGGGATTAGATGCAACAAACTTTCAAAAAAAAATATAGCGATTAATGTAGGTCAAAGGATACTAAAGAAGAGATTTTCAGGATGACCATAGGCCAGGATGAATCCTTATAAGACTATGAAGAAATATTCCAGCTCAGTTACAAAAGGGCCAAGTGCACACTTGACCCTGGGTCACTAAAGTTGGTCCTACTTAGAGGAGTAAGGGAGGATCTACTGGATACCTTACATATGATAACAGGAGGAGATGTCTACCAATTACCCTATGAGGATATTAAGACTGTCTTTAGAAACCATTCTAGGGTAGCCAGGAAAAAGGGTAGGGGTAGTTAGCCTATGGCCAGTAAATCATCCTCCAACTTATCCATCAAGGGTGAAATTGAAAATATGTTGGAAGATTTCAAAAGTGATATGTTGTAAACCCTTTCCTTGCAATTAGACACCGTGAAAATCAAAAGGAAGCAAGAGGAAGCAGAGAGAGCCTTGGCCATCTTTTGTCCTAGATGCACCATAAGGCATCCTAGGAATGAATGTCCATTGAATTGTATTAAGATTTGCTCAGTCTGTGAGGAAAACCACTCCACAGACAAGTGCCCTTCTTTACCTGGACTCAAATTTGTATATCATGGAGCTGAAGGTGTCACTGAGCAGCTTTGCTACATCAACCAAAGGAGACCTCATGGGCCTAGACCATACCAGTAAGGTATGCAAGGGTCATCCCATTCATATTAAAACCCCAACCAAACCACAACTATACCTTCTTAGGGACCCCCTGCTCATCCTTCCTGGTATACACCCCCTCCTTGGTCCTATGCATCTAAGTATCAATCCTAGCCAGCCAGCCAATCATTTCAACATTATGTCCAGCCACAACATCAGTGGAATACCCCACACCAGGGGTGGAGGCCCCAGTTCAACAATGTTCTAGCCCTATTACCTCCACCACCTACCCAACCACAAATCCTGCACTCTGCTCCACCTAAGCAACCCTATATGCATGCCCAACCAAATCCGAACCCAAACAATAGGCAGGCTCAACAAGTATACAGTGGAGAGACATCATACCTAGCTTATGTTGTAGAAATCCAAGAGATCAACTTAAGATCTAGGAGGATTCTCCCACACAACCAACCTCCCTCTCCACATAGGGAGATTGAGGAAGAAAGAGAGGAAAGCCTTAAACTAAATCCACCCTTTCATGAGAGGTTAACCCAACCACTCCAGCCTACCCTAGAAGAAACTGAACTTCTGGGAGAATTGAAAAATCTATGTGTAAAGATTCCCCTTCTCCAGGAAATCAAAGATGTTCCCATTAACAAAAAGGTTGATTAAGGAGAAGTGCTTCAAGCATCCAAGAAGAAGAAAAAGGGATGCCCCTACCATTAATGTCATTAGGTAATTTTCTGACTTAATGTTGGGGCAAGTAATCTGTCCAAAATATTTGGACCCTGGAATCCCTGTAGTATATGTGCACATCAATGACACCATTCTCCCACACACTTTGATTGATCTTGGGGCTGTCATTAATGTGATGACTAAGGACACCATGCTCAATCTCAACCTCCAAGGGTCATTAAGGAAGACCACAACAATTTTGCAACTTGCAGACCGTTCCACAGTCACCCCTGAGGGAATTGTGGAGGATATGATGGTCTCTATTGACTCCTGGGAGTACCCTGTAGATTTTCTAGTTCTCTAGCCTAAGGCTAAGCTTATTGGTTACCCTCTCATCCTTGGGAGGCCATGGCCGTAGTTGATGCTTACAATAGCTACAAAGCTTGGAATATGACCATCAAGAATGGGCATATGTCCAAAAAATTAGTCCTATACCCTCCTGCTCAACCTACCCTAGAGCATGATTTACCTTTATGGTTAGAGGAGGAGGAAGGAGATGAGGTTCATTCTACCCAAATTTATGCTTTGGAAGCAACCATAGGAGGAGGACAACAAGATGAGGATGACTTAATTGAACACCTGCTCCAAAGTCCAACTCCTAGTTCATTACCATTAGAAGAGGAAGTAAGGGAAACCTAGAACAATCATCCCATTGACTTATGCTTTGCCAGTTCCAACCCACTCCATGTCAAAACCATAGAATGTGGCCTAGAGAAAACTTTGAACATTAATCCATCTCTTTCTGCTTTAGAAGAGGAAAATTTGTGCAACATGTTGAGAGAGAACCTAGAAGCCTTCGCTTGGAGTTATAAGGAAATGAAGGGAGTACATCCCTCAGTGTGTACTCGCCATGTATACACCAAAGAAAGTCATAAGCTAGTTAGGAAACCACAAAGGAGGATGAATCCATCTCTTAAAGATATATTCAAAGAAGAACTGCAAAAACTGCTAGATGTAGGATTCATTTACCCTGTCTGAGACAGTGAGTGGGTCTCTCCTTTAGTGTTAGTTCCTAAGAAAAATGGTAAGTGGAGGATTTGTGTTGATTATAGGGAGTTGAACAAAGCCACAAAGAAGAACCATTTTCCCCTACCCTTCATTGACCAAGTGCTAGTTGGTCTGGCAGGGAAGAAGTTCTTTTCTTTCCTAGATGGATTCAGTGGGTACAACCAAATCCAAATCTGCCCAGAGGACCATGATAAGACCACATTCACCTATCCTTGGGGTACTTTTTCTTATAGGGTCCTTCCTTTTGGCCTATGCAATGCTCCTGCCACTTTCCAGAGAGCAGTATTGAGTATTTTTGCTGAATTGGTAGATGATACAGTAGAAATATATATGGGTGATTTTACACCTTATGGTTGTGATTTCTAAGAAGCCTTGACTAACCTAGGCAAAGTATTGCACAAATGCATTGAATCAACATGTCTCTCAATCCAGAAAAATGTGAATTCTTAATTACTGAAGGGACTGTACTAGGTCATTCAATATCTCAGCAAGGACTACAGGTGGACCCAAACAAAATAACAATCATCCAAAGGGTCCCACCTCCACAAAATGAGAGATATGTAAGGAGTTCTTAGGGTTAGTTGGATACTACCGAAGGTTCATAAAGGACTTCAGCAAGTTGGCCTCTCCTTTGTTTGGGTTGTTGGCCAACTATTCTCAATTTATATGGTCAAAGAGCTGTCAAGAGGCCTTAGACATTCTAAAGGGTAAGTTAACCACTGCACCAATCCTTAGAGGCCCAAACTGGGCCCTCCCTTTTCATATTCATGTTGATGCCTCACACAAAGCCATAGGAGTAGCCTTAGGTTAGGAAGAGGAGAAATTTCCCTATGTCATCTATTTTTTCAGTAAGAACCTATCAAAGGTTGAGCTAAATTATATTGTGACCGAAAAGGAACTCCTGGTTGTTGTGCATTCATTGAACAAATTTAGGAATTACATTATAAGCTATCAAAAATTTGTGCATACTGATCATGTTGCAATCAAATATTTAATGAATAAACCAAATGTGAATGCTAGAATCATAAGATGGTTTCTTTTATTACAACAGTTTGATCTAACTATTGTTGATAAGCCTGGTAAGGAAAATGTTGTTGCTGACTTTCTATCTAGGATGAATCTGCCTGCAGGTGAAGAAGGAATGTGGATGACCAGTTAGCATATTAGCATTTGTTTGCTATTTCAGTTCTGTCCCCATGGTTTGTTGATATAGAAAACTATCTGGTATCAACATAGTTCCCACCAAAATTTCCCTCCAAAGAAAAGAGCAAGATAGTCAGAAAGAGTCCCCCCTTCACTTGGATTGGGGGCAATCTGTTCAAACTTGGCCCAGATCAAATCTTAAGAAGGTGTGTAAGGGAAGAGGAAGTCTTTGACATCCTTTTGACCTGTCATGATGGCCCTTGTGGAGGTCACTTTGCAGTAAAGAGGAAAACATTCGAAGTGTTGCAAGCAGGCTATTATTGGCCTACTCTTCATCAAGATGTGAAAAAGTATATTATTCAGTGCGATTGGTGCCAGAGGATGGGAAAGCCTACTCCAAGAGATGAAATGCCCCTACAACCTCAAGTGAATTTCGAGCCATTTGACAAGTGGGGCATGGACTTCATTGGGCCTGTTAACCCTCCTTCAAAGCAAAAACAACACATCATTGTGTGCACTGATTATTTGACTAAGTGGGCTGAAACCAAGACAATTAAGGCAACAACAAAAGAGAAGGTGGCTGAGTTCTTAAGGGAGAATATATTCTACAAATTTGGGTACCCTAGAGAGCTAGTCATAGACCAAGGCAGCCATTTTACCTCTAGCATGATTGAATAATTTCTCAGCCATCACAAAATCAAGCATAGGACCTCCACTCCCTATCATCCACAAGCTAATGGGCAAGTGGAGGTGACCAATAGGGCACTAGAGAACATCTTAACCAAGGTAGTGAGCAGCAGCAGAAAGGACTGGGTAGAGAGACTAGTTGAGGCCACCTAGGCCTATAATACCACATGGAATACCACCACTGGATTTACACCCTATGAGTTGGTCTATGGGAAAAAGGCTTTGTTTTCCATTGAGTTTGAATATAACACATTGAGGATGGCAGCCCAACTAGATTTGGATCTCAACCATGCATAGAAAGAAAGATTGTTACATTTGAATGGCTTGGATGAATTGAGAATGTAGACCCTCCTACATACAGGTATAGTTCAGCTTCAGAGGAAGATCTGGCATGACAAGCACATCAAGGAGAAGCAATTTCAAGAGGGAGACTGGGCATTGTTATATGATTCCAAGTTTAAAGACTTCAAGGGAAAGTTAAGGAAAAGATGGCTCAGACCTTATGTGATGGAAAGATGCCATGACAATGGTTTAGTGCAAATCATAACTATTGATGAAGAAGCCATTCCATTACTAGTTAATTGACACCGATTGAAAATGTACAAGAGGCCTTTATCAAAACAAGATTTCATAGACAATATCAATAAGAAAGTGATAATGGTGGAGAAAGTTCTAGCTCCTTCCTCATCAGGACTTGAAAAAAGAATAAGGATTCAGGTGAAAGCCTCCATGAGGCGCCTGAGTCCCATATTTGGGTTGAAAACCTTGTGAGGCGGCCCAATGATGAGAAAAAATGAAAAAGAGTAAGAAGATCCCTGGGTGAAAACCTTCCTTGAGGTGCCCAGGGAAGATATCTAGGGTGTAAACCTCTCTGAAGCAGCCTAGGTGTTTTTTTTTAAATATATAATAATAAAAGAAAAGAAACATAATTTTTATTTGCAGGTGGGTGAGAAAGACAAGCAAGGAGCAAAGAAAATATCCAAAGGGAACCCTACCTCACATATATTCATCTCCTCCACTCCTTACCATGCATCCCTCCATCAAACCCATTGTTTTTCAATTCATTGCTTCAATTCAAGTGAAGATTGTGTTTTCTAACAAAATCACCTCAACCATTACCATCATCCCTGCATCCACATACACTCCTACTCAATCTGTCCATTCATTACAACATCCTCACATCACCAGCAAACAACATGATCAAGAAATTATAAGGGAGACACCAAACATTGCCAAGTGGTGATCTAGGAGCTCCACAGTAGCATCAGATCCAGGAACTCCACAACAGCAGCAACAACATCAGGTCTTCTGTCACAAACACTTGCAAAAGCTAATAAACCATCAGTATATAGCAGAGGAGGAAAAAGAATGACCATCAGTAGCACCTCTAATCTTTGACAACTACAACATGGCATCAAGACCACAGGTAAGTATCCCACTCACTCACTCATATGCATCATTTGATCAAAAGTTGTAAAGGTTAAGAGGTAGTTGGTTTATAAGTGAAAAGGTGGAAAAAAGGAAAATCTTTAATAAGTCAAAAGAGAATGAAATAGCCCATAGATACAGTATTGTTATGGCAACCATTTGAGAAGACTTGAAGAATTAAGACTTGGGGTAGAAACACCAATTCACCAAAGACTCAGCATACTCTATTGTCTGATGCAATCACTCATAGACTCCAGTAACAAAGTAAAGAAATGGAATTCCCAACAGTTGGCTCACCATGGTTTGATCAGGATCCTCATTGAGGATGCCATCCAAAACCTCAAGATCCCTATAAAATGGTCAGTATTCAGAGACTTACCAGCATAGGATGACATTAAAACCCTCATCTATGATGTTAGTCCTTCTGTCAGTGAGGAGGAGGAAAAACTAGAAGAAGACACAGAGCTCGATTGGATGAGATGGGTGAAGAAGAAACTAATACAAAGGAACATGATAAAAGAAGCCAAGGAGGATGATGTTGAAACAAGAGGAGGAAACAAAGAAACAAACTGATGGAGATGAGAAAGAACAACAAAAGGAAGAAGATAAGAAAAATAGAGAGGACAGCTACAGGAAAAGGAAAACCAGCTAGCATGTATGGCTAGCCTCACCTTGGAGGCCATCCAGTGTAGGATGCCACCTAAATCCTATACTCTTTACCTCATAGAATAATGGCTGCAATTTCATATTAAAACACTAGCACAAAGGGGCGCCATGCCATTTCAGGACTGCAGACAGTTTTTTGATCTTTGTGATCAAAGTGCACTAGAGGATAGGGCCAAAATGGTTGATTTTTACTTGCACAACATGGCCCTCATAGACATGAATATCTGGGATCCTAATGTAGAGCTAGGCGATCTACAATTAATGCCTTTGGCATCATCGACGAACCATGAGAAGTCAAGGGCTATAGAGATGAAAAGGATATTGACTAGAGAGAAAAATGAACCTATTTTCATTAGAGCTAAACAATCAAATCCCATGGCCCTAATTAGCACCCATAATCTAATTGAAAATGATCCTCAACTGGAACTTAGATATCTTGCTGCCCAAGAGAAAGCAATTTCACATTTTGAGGATATGTTTAGGATGCTAAGAGATGATAATATACATGCCTACTAAAGGAGATGGAACACACTGCCACACAGCTTGAATATCAGAGAATATCACTCCCCTCAAAGGTTGAGAGAGGCACTCAACATGACAGATATGTATAAGAAATCAATGCAAAGGTTGAAGGTCAATTGGATAGGCCTAAAACTCATTCCACCACTACTCCTAGGGATGCTAAAAGGAATAAAAGAATAAGAGGAAAAGAGGTAGTGGGAAGAAGTAGAAAGGAAAGCATGCTTCTATAAACAAGAAGAAGAGACCACAACAGAAGCATGGGATTTCAGAGAGGCTACCAAAGCCATGAAGGACATGGAAATTGACAAAGTTTCTCAGAGGATGAGAAACACTTTCAGTAGGGGGTGATGATGAGCCTCATCATTGGGTAATTATATGGGCCTTAATTGTCCTTAATTCACCTCCTAGCTTAGCCAAACCAACTATTCTCACAACTTATTACATACTTTTGATTATATTTTGTTTATGAGATGAGTTAGAGTTGGATATTTTTCTTTGTGGTCTAAAGTGCATGTAATGTAGGAATAAAGGATAAGAGCAAGGAAAAATGCAAGCATAAAGGATAAAAGAAAGGAACTATGGCAAAGACCTTGGTGAAAACTCAAATGGGACAAGGGAGAGTAATTATAGGAGGTAAATCCTCCTCATTTACTACCCCTCCATTCGAATATTCCTCCATCATCGAAGTGCAAACAACCATCAGTTTGAAGACTAGAAGACAGCCGAGCAAGTGAAAGTGACAAAAACCAATTATCAGATGTATAAGTAGAGAGGCTTAGGACCTCATTAGGATTTAGACTTCATTTGTAAAAACTTTGTTTTATTTCTGAGCTGCAAGAGACTTTTGACAATTTTTTCTGTAATCCAGGGTTTTTATAATAAGAATGAGTTCTGTTTAAGCCATCTCTGAGTTAACTCCAAGGGCTGAAGCTCTTAGGTTAGGACCCAAGCCAAGTAGCCAAAGCTCCTCTTTACTGTACATATATGCTAGCATAGAGTTATGCTCTATTTATTTTCTTAAGTAGTTTGCACTTTCATTACAGAAATATAGAGATATTATTCATGGTTTTCCTGTTCATTTGCTTTAGTAGCTGCATTTGCTATATTTTACTTCCATTTATGCCTTCGTTCAATTCACAGGTTAGTTAGAGGAAAAACATCACTATCAAGTTGTGTGCAGGTGTCTCGACCTCATCTCATCCCTCTGGGACCATGACTTGAGGAAGAGACCCTTCAGCAACCACAAAAACACAAGTTTCTAGTTCTCGCATGAGCTATGGAGTTTGTTGTTTGATGCAGTTATTTGTTCACCTTCACTAGTTTTCTCTGTCGTTTTCCTTTGAAACCGCCTTCAGCACGTTCTTCATGCATCGCTTCCTCGCCGTTCGATCTGCAATAAACCTTCACAAACACCATCTGACTCACTATTTTCTCCAACTACTGGCTCAAGTGGAGTCCACCACTTACTTTATGCACTTTAAGTCCCCACCATCAATCTGCCCCACTTGATCCAATGGCTATCGCACAATATCGCGCGGACTAGTGCACGAACATTATCTACCCAAGAGCACGAGAGAAAAGTGGTTTTCTCATGCTACGTGTCATGTAGTAAGTCTAATCGCATGAAATTTCAAAATTTCGCTTACTGCCTTGAGGGCGCACGATAAAGTACTTACCACCTTAGAAACCTGCGCCATCATTTCCGCACATTTCTTTTCCCCACAATATGATCTTCGTTTTCCATCTCTTGACTTCACCCGTCCGATAATATCTCAGTAATTCATCGCTCCTATTAGCCTCGTCCGTCCATCTCTTGACTTCACCCACGTGATTAGATATTGGCCATTCATCTCATGTTAACCTCGTTGGTCCATCCACTCACTTAATCCCTCATGATACGATGTTCGTGATTCATCCTTTTCATTAACCTCGTTCATCCATTTATTCACTTAAGCCTTCACAATAAGATCTCCATAGTTCATCATGTTCGCCCATCTATCTATGTAACCTCTTGTGGTCTAATCTCCGTCGTTCATTTGCTTTTCACCCAACTGATCCAACGGTTCTTGTGCACTGTTTCTCCCTCATGTATTTCTTTCACTGATTTCGTCCTCCAACTACTCTGCCGCTTGAAAACCGATTTATCATAGTTTCCTTTGCTTACACCTTAGTTTTTTTTTATGCTTTTTTCTTTTGCAACTTAGATAACAGCCTTAGGTTAGTGATTTTTTTATCAATTCTTCATAGCATAGTTGTTTAATTGGTTAGTTAGGTTATGGTGTGGTTTATCATTACATGTTGTTTTCTTCAATAATGTAGTAGAAGTAACTATCCCTTAGGATAGATTTGCTCTTCTTCCATCAAAGAGTTAAGCTTCTTTTGACCCTATAGATTTCTGGCTTGGAACCCCTAGGGTCTCTTGCCAGATGAGCAGTGACAAAAGGCAGTACCTTCACCTCTACTTGTACATATAGCACTGTCACCTCCAAGTTTGTACGAACCCCGGGTTGATAAGTAAAGTTGGTAGCCCTGGGAGTTGCAGCATTCTTGTTGCAATACCTAGGCTCATCATTAAGGACTCTATCCCTTACATATCCCTCAAATTTGGATTAAGAAGGATCCCTCACCACATTCCAATGATAAGTATTTTACTCCTTGTATTATATTTTATATTTGGTTTCCCTTACTTATCTAAGTTTTTTTTATATTAAATACTAATCACATTTCTATTTATATTTTCCTTATTTAGGAAAGGCTTGCTAAATACTTAAGGATTATGAAAGAATGCCTCACAAGATGAAGCATTTGGATTACAAGGTTTGTTAAGAAACAAAGGTATTCCTTAGACCATAGACTTTGTTCTCTTCATGATTAAGGTATATTCATTTTTTTTTGGTAATCTATTTTACATTACCAACATTGTTATGTCTATTACTCTTGAAACATAAAGATTCTTGATTGGGTGATTCATCATTATAAATCTACCCTCCTCACATATTTGATTATTCTTGTGAAACCCTAAAGAGGTTCTCTATAAAACCCTAACTTAAGAGTATGTCGATGATAATGTGTGAAACCCTAGCCTAATTAGGATTATTGATGAAGTCTAAAGAAAATTTTTGATGCTTTGATAATGTCATGTTTTGGGTTTTGGTATGATTATTAAATCTCTAACTTGTTAGGGTTGAAGGGTGATATTTGAAATCCCAAACCTTTAAAAGTTTTGGTAATTTATGGTTTTCTATGTTATGTATTGAAACCCTAGATCTTTAGGGTTTATGAGAAAGACCCTTATGGCCTAGGAATTAATCCCTGGGTATATGTTTGTTCATCTGATCAAGTTTGCTATATGTCTAACTTTAATGTGTTTGTGTCTTTAGGTTTGCCGAACATATGTTGTTATGATATGCTTATGCATGATGATGAAATCCTAAATATGCATATTTGCTAACCTAATTATTGATGGTCATAAGTCCTACCGTTTTGAAATAAGCCCTAGTCGAAGTTTGATATTCTAGGATGATATTGTTTGTGAATTCTAGGGTTTTATATGTAATGTTCCCAATTTTTGTGAGTGCAAAATTCACTAAGGAGTTTTGCCAATTGTTTGTGATATTAAATAAAAAGGAGAAAATGTTATTTTATGGGAGAAAAGTGGAAATTATTATTTTAATGAAGAATGGTGGCAATGTAATATTTTATTAGTGGAAGGTGGGGACCACCAAGGGAGAGGACTAGCAATTATAAATAGAGCTTGGAGGCCTCCATTTGGTAACTTTGACATTTGCAATCAAATACTCATTTGTACACTTTGTTGTTTAGCAAGTCTACCAGTTTTTTAGCCATGAGTCTCTAATGCAGGAGATTCAACCTCTACTTCGGGGAACCATCCGTGCATGCCCTAGGGAGGTTGTTCTATCAGAGTTTTCAGGAGTTCCAGGGTAGCAACACACATCAGTAACTAGCGCAGAGAGGGGAGTGTGTATTTATGGGCAGCCAAGAATCATGCAGAGGGAGTTTGAGACCAGCGATGATCTCATTGCTTGTCGGGAGGTCAGTGAGTTGAGGTAGGCACCATTGGGCAGGAAATTTCACTGGAGATTTCAACTAGCTGAGCCAACATACTGGCAATTCACATTTCTAGGCAGAGGGATAGCCCAGAGGCCACTCAACAGAATTTTGTGGTGTTTGGGAGTAGTTGATCCAAGCCAAGAGTTCATCCAAGAAGTTATGAGTTGGATAGCATGGGTGAACCCAGCATTTTGGAGGAGTTTGTAGAGGGATTTTCAGGCATTTTCTAGCAGGTCGAATTTGGCAGCCATATCTAGGGTGAGGCTCCAAGGGGGTCAAAAAATAGAAGTGGAAACCAACCAAATTCCCTTCTGAGTTTTTCTGGGTTTTGGCCAAGGATTCCAAGGCTAAAAGAATATAAATTTCTGGGTGGTTTTAGTGCACTGTCCAACCATTCAAAATTCAGCAGTGCATTAGTTTTCTAGGCAGCGTAGTGCATATTGGTGCAGCAGATAGGCAGCCTTTAGCTCAACCATTTTCCTACCTAGGTTTGGTCCTGATTGTCCATTGAGACAAGCCCAGGTGCACCATTCCACTATCTATTGTATTTGTCTTGCGTAAATATAATAAAATGGCTCAGAAGTTCTTCATTTGCAACATTTCTATGGGTGTTTAATGAATATTTCGTTTTTATATTTTGTTGCATATAATATTTGTTGTTATCACTTGTATTTCCTATTTAGGATCATTACAGTGGTATCAGAGCATGATCTTGGCCAGTTGTGGAGTAGTCAGCAAGATCATGGAAGATTTGGGCATGTATGCACTGTGGTGGGTGAATTATAGACAAACCCGCAACTCAAGGAAGAGTGAGTATCATTGAGGAAAAAATGACCCTCACCCACTTTGGTGGTTCAACTAGGAGTTCTGTCAAAAAATGGGTACAAGAATTGGACACATATTTCCAGCTAAACCCCATGAGCGAGGCAGATGCTATTAGACATGCCACTTTTCACTTGGATGGAGATTCTATGGAATGGTTGTACTAAGGGCTGACCCCTTTGGGTCATGTACATATCACATCCTACAAAGAGTTCACACAGAGACTCGTAGAGATATTTGACCAAAAGGACACCAGACCCCCTCAAAGGGAGTGGATAGGATGCAGAAAGCTAGAGGATGAGACCATGAGGCATTTCCACTGGTGGAGACCAGCATTTAGATGTCAGAAGCTCGAGGAGGAGGTTGAGCAGGAGGACACGCAGGATGGTGAGGGGCACATAGATATACCCGGTGTGGCACAGGAGTCACCATTGTTGGAGGCCTCTTTAGTAGCTCCAGCTGACACCTCGATTGAGGGAGTAGAGAATACACTTAGAGGGCCATCTATTGATGAGATGCCAATGGTTGATGAGGTACCCAGTGCTATGACCCAGTTTCTAGACGATGGCCACCCACAGCAGGTTGATGAGGTGCCTGGAGGCATACTTGTCATTGAGGAGGTACCAGAAGAGACAGAGGGGTCCAAAGTAGTGACCGAGTTTACAGAGGATAGCCTCCCTCCACAGTTTCATCAGTTCAAGTCTAGCCTTCTAGCATTGAGAAAGAAGGCCACGATAGTGCGAGAGGCCATTCTACAACAAAACGAGGAGTTGGAGGGCATGAGATTGGTTTGTGCTAAGTCAGCAGCCAAACTGACTCGTGTTAGGGAACAGTTGGGTTCCCTAATGGTTTAGTTGGAGTGCACATTGGAGCGATGGGGCAACCCTACTCAAACATTACAGGCCGGTAGCACTAGCAAGTTACCACTACATAGTGGAGAGGGAGAGGAAAAGTCACCTCGACATATTTTATGTATTTACCAGGATGGTGAGATGAGGTGACATAAGTTTCGTAGGGGGCATCCTTGGCAGGATGGAGGGTTAGTTGCATGTACGGGAGTTTATGCTCTCAATCCTTCCCTTGGGGTTGGATGGTGAGAGATATTAAGTTGGTATCTGGTGGAGCTGGCTAGGAGGTTAGATGCATCCATGGGCACAACTGAGCGAAGGATGTGGATTACCAGAGGGGATCAAGGGTCGACTGTTGTTGGGATCCAGGTGGGATTCTCCATCACATCATGGAGTCGGTAGGTCATGGTAGCAGTTACGTGATGGAATCAGTGGTTGGGTGCACACACCTTTTCATATCCCCTTCACAGTTCCTGATGACACTAGTGACATGATGTATTGGTAGAGGAGCAAGAAAATTTCATGAGTTGTCATTGAATATTGATTGTGCATGGAGTCACAAGCTAATTAGCCTACTCTAGCAAGAGTTGGTAGGAGGAGGTGGCATCAGCAGACCACCAGATAGGGAATTACATGGAGACGATGCTCTCTCATTGGTATATTGGACACTGGAGCTACTAAGGATAGACGCAATAGTGTCATTCCCATCAGCATGTGAGGAGTCAGACTGCTCATGTCTTACAGGGAAGATGGGGAGATGTAGCCCACATCATGGAGGGATTACTAGTAGAGTGGTGGATGTGTTGGCACATACAGGATGACATATGATACAGGGTGGTACAACAGTAGGCAATGGTACCAGGGAAAATTTTAAGAACCACCCTAAATTTATATGTATAATAAATGGGCTAATCCCCATGATGCATAGGAAAAATGGGAGGCGATTTTATCAATAATATAATATGTATATATAATTTTTTAGTGAATCTCTCACCAGATTATATTATCTTGTACAGTGATGGAGAATCTTTCACTCAATTATAAAATCTTGTAAGATCTTGGCAAATATTTTACTGAATAATAAAACATTGTGAAGTCTTGGCGAATGTTTTGTTAAAGTATGAAACCATATATGATAATAAGAAAACATATTCATTAAACTGTAATATACTAACATACATGTTTGGAAAAAAGAAACATAATTTTCTCTTCCTACAAACAATGTTCCAAGTTTCAGTGGCTTTGTTTGTCAAGGTTCTTACAATACACTCTTTCATATCATTCTATTAGTCTTGATAATATTCCACAACAAAGTTCTTGTCGGTGTTGATATTGACAATGAGTTCTATCAAGGTAGGAGAGATTAATCTTTTCTCTACAACTTTTTTCAAGATATCACTTTTTTCAAGTTATCAAATTTCTTTCTTATTCCATAGACTCCAATTGCGAGATAAAAAAATAACACATCAAGTTTGTTTACCCCAACACGCAAACAAGTAGCAAGCCCCAAATATATTATATAAGAAAGTATTAGGTATCCTAAAGGCTTAAAGGGGATGTAATTGAAAGAAGTGACCATTGTGAGAATCCTTCCAATCAATATATGAATATATAAATGTAGATTTACTATTATTTAAATTGGAAATATTCAATTAAATAATAAAATTTAATTACGTCTCTCCCAATCTAAATTGCTTATTAGCATAACTCACTACCCTCATAGCTCTCACATTTTTTAACAGCGTTGTAACATGTAGATTAATTTCCTTTTTGGTGAACTATCTCCACCTTTTAGGAAAATATGGTGCAGTGGCTCCAACTCCCACAACTGCTACAGATCATTAGGACAAATTAAGAATAGCACAGAAGATGAAAGGTTGTACAAACCAACTTATTTTTCAAAGAACTAATCCAACATCAGTACCTAAATATCATATTGAGAATGTTTGAAAAATGGTGAGAAATCTTCTGCCAGGGTGATGCAGAAAGAGTTATAAGGTGTCATTGTTTTGAATTTTTTTTGTTAAATCAGAAAAGGTTAAAAACCAATATTAATGGAGATATTGGTATTTCTTACTAAATTTTGTGAAGTGACTAAATGTAGCTTTAACTATTCACCTTAAGATGTTTTTACAATATAATTTCCTAAGTCTATTTAATATCTTCATTATCATAAAAACCAACCTATATCCATCTTAACTCCACATCTACCACTCTTAGGGGGATGAAATCTATTTATCCTCTGAGCACTTTGGTA
>APFE031675015.1:284509-301417 GCA_000404065.3 Pinus taeda
CTCTGCGTTCTCCCCTTCTCCCCTTCCCCCCTGCTGATGTTGCACCTGGTCCAGTAGAAGGTCCTCTCTCCCATCGATACCAGACAAAATCCAAGGCAAAAAATAATTAATCTCTCTGGATCTCATCAGTATTGATCCCTCTTTGACTCCCTTTCCTCCCAATCTCCCGCAGGGTCGACCCTCCTCTCTCTCAAAGGCTCAATTCCGAGCCAGAGGCAAAATTACTTTGGGAAAGCAATCTGCCATTCATGGGGTACTTAGACCGTTGAACCCCTCATCTAACCTCCCCCATGAAGATTCCCTCCTTCAACTATAGAGGGTTGGCTAGGCCCGAAAAGAAACTAGCCCTTCGCAGACTTTTTCATACCTCTCATGTTGATATCATCCTTCTCGAAGAGTCTCTCAGACCTCTTGACACCATTACTCACCTCCTTGAAGCTATGTTCACTGGATGGACTTTTACTGGAATAGATTCTAATGGAAGATCGAGAGGCCTTGCTCTGGGCTTCAGTACCTGCACTTTAAATCTCTGTAACCATTACGGAGGCCATCGACACCTTGGTGCTGACCTCTTCTCATCAGAGTTGGGATTGGAGTTTCGAATTATTAATCTCTATGGTCCCTGCCAACAAAGACCTGCTTTCTAGGACCATCTCCTCAGCTCCGCTACTCTCCAGACACATAACCTAATACTGGGAGGGGACCTAAACATCTCCTTAGGACTCTGAGAATCTTGGGGGCATCATGCTCAGAAGGACCCTTTATCTGCCTATTTTGAGAATCTGATGGAATCCCTTAATCTCCTAAACATTCCCTCTCCCAAGCTCATGCCTACCCAGAGGAACAATAGAGCCGAAGAGGACTACCTTGCATGGACACTGGATCATTTTCTTATTAAGGAAGGGCTCCTCACTTTGGGCCTTCTCCATAGACAATGGGTAGGCTCCGTAGGGGTCTCTGATCACCTACCTATCTTCATGGAAATCAGAGGACGTCCTCGAAAGCCCAAGGGTCCATTCAACTTCAACTCATCCTGGCTCAAAGACCCCACTTATTCACAGATGATCAAGGAGTTTTGGAAGGCCCACCCCCTGAGTGAGTGTGGCAGCATAGCAGAAGGTTTTGCCAAAAAACTCATGGAGTTGAAGAAGCTATCTAAAATTTGGCCACATAACAAGTGCTTGAAACATGATCAAACCCTCCTGAAGGTTGAGAAGGAAATTGCTGAGATAGAAAATGACTTGGTATGGGCTTACCGAATGAACGAATAGAAAATTAGACTCTTGGAGCTCTACACCACTAGAAGAAAAATTCTAGTGTATCGTGAGGAAGCATGGAGGCTGAGGAGCAGGGTGACCTAGCTTCTAGAGGGAAATGACAACACCAAATTTTATCGTAAGTATGCAAATGGTAGGAAAAACATCAACATCATCTGGCAACTCCTGAACGAGCAAGGACATTATGTCAATAACTTCGCCCAACTGACCACCCTTGCAATCTCTCATTTTAAGTAGATCTACAAGGCCCCCACTATTGCCAATCAAGCCAAAGTTATGCAAATAGCCCAAATTTTCCCTCGATATGTGGACTAGGAGGCAGGCATGGAACTGACAAGGGAAATCACAATTGGGGAATTAGAAGCCACAATCAAAGGTTTTAAGAAGGACAATAGCCCAGGACCGGATGGTTGGGTGATTGAGTTTTACTTAGCATTATTTAACACTCTTTGAGAGGATCTTCTAAAGGTCATTGAACAATCCATAACTAGTTGAAAGTTCCCTAAATCTTTCACTTCCACCTTCATTTCTCTCATTCCAAAATCTGACAACCCCTCCACCTTTGATGACTACAGACCCATTTCATTATGTAATTGCATCTACAATATTGTAGCAAAGATCATATCAAATAGGATGCAGCCCATCTTATCCAAGCACATTTCACCGGAGCAATTTGCCTTCCTTAAAGAGGGACAAATTCATGAAGTAGTAGGAACTGCCCAGGAGTTGCTTCACTCTCTGCACTCCAAGAAAATTAAAGGTATGATCCTAAAGGTAGACCTCTTAAAAGCTTTTGATAGAGAAAACTGGATATATATTAGAATTCTATTAACCCACTTGGGTTTTCCCTTTGAGTTCATAAAATGGATCATGAGTTGTATCATTAACATTCCTTTCAGTGTGCTAATCAATGGGGCTGCCTCCCCCTTGTTTAACTCTGAAAGAGGTCTCAGACAAGGGTTCCCCTTATTTCCCTTATTGTTCCTATTGATAATGGAAGGCCTTAGCAAGTAGATAAAAGAAGAACATAGAAGAAGCAAACTAAAAGCAATAAAAATCACAACAAGTTGCATCTTGACACAACTTTTTTTGTGGACGATGTGCTCATTTTCCTTAATGGAAGCATAGGAGACCTAACCAACATGAGGAACTTTTTTTCCTTATTCCAAAAGGCCATGGGTATGACAGTTACTCGCAATAAGTCGACCCTCACAGAGAATGGATTCTCCCCCCACGAAATTCATTATGCTCTGCAAAGATTCCAATATACCTTGCTCAGGCTGGAAGAGGGACTTAAGTATCTATGCTACAAGCTAAAACCTCTGGGGTACAAAAATGTAGATTGGACCTGGTTAATTACCAAATTGGAGAAGAGATTAAACATTTGGTACCACAAATACCTTTCTAGGGCAAGCAGACTCATGCATATCAAGGTTGTCCTGGAAGCCACCCTGGTATACTGGATGTCACTGGCTTGGATCCCCAGGGGTATACTAGCCAGAATACAAGCCTTATGCTACAAATTCCTCTGGAAAGGGAAACAAATAGGAAGAATTTTCGCATGGGTAAAGTGGGAGGCCATATCTTTACCCAAGAAATGGGGCAAATGAGGCATAAATAAGCTAAAAGATTTCTCCTCAGCCTTGGTGGAAAAACTTAGATGGCAACTACTCTCGTCGAATAGTTTATGAAACAGGGTAGCCTGCTCAAAATATGCCGTCCTTGCAAACCTTATGGACTAGATATCTCATCCGTAGAGAGCACACCCAAGGGTCCCCATTATATGGAAGGCGATAATCAATTCTCTTAACATCATCAACGAAGGCATTTCATGGAAAATTCAGTCTAGAATGAGGGTTAGAATTGGTCAGGACCCTTGGATTTGTTGCAGAAACCTTCACAGGATACCAGAGGACCACTGATACTTCCTCAGGGACAACAATACTACATATATTGGTCAAATCGCAGACATGGAGTGCTCCACCCCTTTTCAGCAATCTTGGAAAACATCTCAAGGATTAAACATTCCTCATCAATGGACTCATCATTGGAACACTTACATCAGGGCCCTCTCTGAGGCAGAGATCAGAATCGGGGAGGGGGGTGATGAAGTTGTTTCAGAACTCTCAAAAATAGGAAGGTACATACCAAAGGAGTGATACCTAGTCCTAGCTAAGGAGTGTGGCCCACCTAATCTTGAACCTTGGTGGAAGCATCTATGGAAGTTAAAATCCCCCCCAGGAGAAAAATCCTTATATGGACCATCCTAAAGAACAAAATCCCCATGGGAGATAGTCTAATTAAGCGAGCTCATGATGGCCCCTTTTGGTGCCATCTATGTATATGCAACAATGAATCTGCAAATGATCTTTTTGTTGAATGTAAGGCGGCCCGGGATCTCTGGCTTTCTCTCTCAACAGTGATCTCCTTCACGACAAGCTACCAAGTTGCTTCGGTAATGGAAGCTTGGTCAAATTGGTGGACAAGTTCCAGCCCCAAAAAACTCAGAAACCTACCTCTATTGACTTGTTGGGGACTATGGATAGCCCAAAATAACCTCATCTTCCAAAACACCTTGCCGCATTAGCCTTCCATCACTTCCTGAATCATCTATGATTACTCCCTCATCCCTGAAGATGAAGATGTATCTCGACCCAGAACCATTACTGTTGAATCCATAGACCAATCAAAGACATGGGATTTTTTTGACAGGTCTTCCCAAGAGGATGGATGTGGGGGAGGAGCCATTTTAAACCTTTCTGACTCTCATTCTATACACATTCATATGGGTTTGGGGGGGGGGGGGGGGTGTACAAATAATTTTGTGGAACTGTCCTCTGCAAAATTCCTCATTCAACATGCCTTGCAAATTCATTGCCGAGACTTGCAACTGTTTGGTGACTCAAAATTTGTCTCTGATTGGATTAATAAAAAGTCCAGATGCTCAACTTTCTCTCTATTTCATATTCTAGATGAGGCCCATCGTCTTATTACTTCTTTTGACTTATTTACATGTCAACACATTTTTAGGGAGTGAAATGAAGTTGGTGACATATTATCCAAAGAAGTTGCACACAGGCCACATGGTACATGGCTGATTCAAGAATGCAGAAAAGGGAATTTCTACCAGTAATACCGCAGGCCCTTTATGGATATAGATGATACAACAAGCTCTTAGGGAGATTAGATTTCTATTTTTCATTGCTTATCGCATGTAAATATTCATATAATCTATTTATCTTCAGCTACTTTCAGAAGAAACTTGGAGAGAACACAAAACTGGTAGCGTCTCTAGGCTAGTATTTTTTGATAAAACTATATGATGATCAATTTAGAGATGAATGTCTTCTTGCGTGGAAGAAAAGAAAAAATTTCCTTCTCTTTTTTTGAAATTGACAAGCACAAGCTCATACAACATATCTTCATGCATATATAGCATGTAATTTTTATATCTCAATGAAAATTACTTCTTTTCGAAGGGGGAAAACACTAATCCTAATTGAAGAAATGGAAATCAAACACTAGCCTAATTACAGGATGTGAAATTTGCATTGAAAAGGGAACCTAGTGTTAACTTAAGAATAAAGAAAGTAAACTAATATAAAATGCATGAAGGAAAGAGAATGTAATCAATCAATTAATTCCAAATATGTTATATCCATTGAAAAAGTTCATTATATACTTTGTGTGGCAATCAAGGGAATCATTATTGTGCTATCCAATTCATAAATATGTTCATTAACCCAAATTGTTGAGATGTGTTGCAGGCATAAAAATGAAAATCCTAATTGGTATTTGGTCTTCCCTAATCATGGATTTAGAGCCTAGGGGTAATTATTAATCTAGACTAAGTAAAATTTGCAGTGAGTATCAAAAATGGTGAAGGAAAGTGATGTTATATGTTTTCTAGAGGCGATTTCTACAAGAGTGAGAATCTTGCTAAATTCCCAAGTAAATCAAACTCAAATGGGATGTATTTTTTTTAATTAATTATGATGTATTATATCTCCATTTCAAGTGGAATCACTCTAAGATACCATTGTTACCACATGCTAGAAAATAGCAGAAAATTACTACTCTAAAAACTCGAAATTCAAGAACTATTGAGTTAATTATCCTATCAAATGCCTATCCTAATCAAGTAAAAGTACAATGAGGTAATTTTTTTATTAAATTGAATTGATTTAATTCCTAATATAATCGAAATCAACTAAAATTAATCTCATTAACATGTTTTAAAAAATATCATAAAATTATTGTTGTTTTGCTACAAGGAACTTCCAGAAATTCTAGACTTGTGATGTAGTAAACCAATCCAAGTGGCTCAATGATACATTAGAATTTTGAAAGTTATTATAAGGATTAACAATTCCTTTAACTGTATAAGTAACCTGAAAAATAAATTACTTCAATCATTTATCCCAATCCTACAACAAAAGAAGCATGAATACAAAATTCAAAAATATGAAAAACAAGAATAAGAGATCCATGTGAATAAGACGTGAAAAGAAGAAGAATATATTATACAAAAGGGATTTGAGGTTCTTGGGATAGCCAAAACCAAGGATACTTAGTGTCCTATGAAGTTTTTGTGGCCACAACCACCACCCTATTAAAACATGCTCTAGTAACAAATTTGAATGGGTCCCCTAGAAGTTTGATCTTTCACTTCTCCGAATGATCTGTTTTTATCTCAAGGATTCTAACTTTGTGTTGTGTCAAAGCATCAATTCTTAATGGTCAAGACTCCCTTTTAATAAATATTTTTTGCATGATTCATCCACATCCTTATTTAGCCCTTCATTCATATCCTTCATCGGGACTCTTTCAATAATCATAAAAGGCACTATGCCCACACATATAATCGCCCGACTCTTTACCCCTCAAAACCTTCCATCACATATTTATTCCCATTATAGCTCTTTTCACTTTGCAAAGCATGCATAACTTTCCATTCTGCTTATCGCAATCAACTCTGATACCAAATGCGCACCATGATACACTGGACCCACTGGCATTATTAACTATAACACATATTTATTTCGAGTCCAGAGCCCATCGCATATCGCAATCGCCGGAGTCTAAGGCTTGTATATAGGGTGCACCACAATCTACTAGATCTGCCAGGAGCATCAACCACAACACATATATTTTCACATCTGCTCCCCCCAATCGCAATCAGCGAAGCCTGGGGATTATACATAAAGCGCATTACGATATACCGGACCCGCCAGGACTATTAAACACAACACGTATATATTGCAGGTCCAGTGTATCACTAATCGCAATCGGTAGTCGGTGAACGTAAAGCCCATGCAATATGCAAAGGGGCGATGAGCAGACCTGGTGATAATTATACACGCAGGTGCATACTTTTTGAAGTCCGGCCTTATGGTCTAGCCGCAGTTTTTCTCGTGTTTTCCTCTGTATTCGATAAAATGTTGCGGTCCCAGTTTTCAAAGGAAAATCCCATATGGCAGACCCGCTGACATTATTAACCATGGCACATATATATTTCAGGTTCGGACTATCACAAATCGCAATCGACGGAGCCCAAGGCTTAACCATAAGGCGTGATGCAATTAGTGGACCCGGCGATGATTATATATCCAGGGGTATATTATTTGAAGTCCAACCTTATGGTTTGGTCGCAGGTTTTCCCGTGTATTCCCATGTATTTCGATAAAATGTTGTGGTGCAAGGTTTTAAAGGAAAATCTTGCAGAGTGAATAGTCTGCTTTTGGAGCATTGTCAGAGCAATCCTTAAGTAAAAATGAATATTGTAGTCAACAAGAATATGTGTCACGGTAGGTTCGGTGGTTTGATAACTATAGTTTCTCTGCGTTGCAAGATTAAATAAAGATTGTGGCTGAATGTAAGGTTTGTTTGTAAGCATGTTTGTCATATTTCTCATAATCATAGCTAATATGAATTACTTCTTCAGGCAAGTTCGACTGGACCCTGTAGCGGATAAAGGCGATTTATGTCAAGATAATACCTCTGCGTCACCAGTGTTGATATTGCAAAGACACATGCTGCATAAAGTGATATGAACCGCCATAGTGCATAGTGGAGGCATGCGCCCTATCAAAAGGAAGCACAACGCTGATACATCAAGACATTATTACTTCCAAACACACCATCAATCATGCCAGATGTGGGATGATGAGCGTAGTGCCTTCAACCGCCTTCAGGAAATGATAGGGAATAATGCCCGCTCAATACAGGTGTGAAGGGATGGCACACAGCCATCCTCTTTTAATTAACAGCTATTCATTTCCATAGGAAATGAAGTGCTCCAACAGATATTCCCTCTATGTGTTAGCGATTACACTGACTTTTCTACGATCGTATATTCTGATTTGTATATTGAAGAGAGAAGGGAGGTGAAAGGCTAAGGGAAGACCGAGGGTCAGTTCCTTCTGCATAAATATTATCTCCGGAGATGAAGTGAGGAATTTTTTTGGGGGAGAACAAATTTTGATTTATTATGAATAAGGAAGATTGTTTGGTCAAGAAAGATCCTCTTTCAGATTCATTTGCCTCTCCTTTCAAGTGTCTAGAATCAAGATGTCAATGTTGGCATATTTATAAATGTGATTTGTTTTGTGCATATTTATAACAAATAGGTCGTGACTAGCCTTGGTTATTCAAATATGATTTGTCACCATGGTTAATTCATGAGCAATTGCTGATTCGTGACCTTGTTAAACATCAGCTGCAAGTTTTATTTGTATTGAAAGGAATGTGTATTCCTGTATAAGTAATTAGATTGCAATTAATATTTAAGATAACCTTGCTCATCTGTGAACAAGTAATTGATTCATTAGGACATGGAATTTATATATGATGTTTAACTTCCTTTTGCTATGCTCCTTCAGGATAGATTATAATATTTAGGACTAGCATAAGTAGTTAGAATATTACCGCGAGGAATAAGGGTGGCGGCGATTAACGTGTTATGGAATAATTGTGATATTTCGGTAATCCCCCGCAAATATACGGCTGAATGATTTGATTGGCAGTATAATGATTTTGACAGTCGTATCACATCTCCACATTAACTATAATTAATATTCACACTTAAACATGCGTACCTTTACTTTTTACCTCTAGTCACACCGAAAAGTCTTATCTTGTCTTTTCTGGATTAATCATAATTTGAACAGGCTTTTAATCGTGAAAACACAAGCGATCTGATGGGAAGTAGCAGTGACGACGTGTACTTGTTAGAGTGCTTGGTTGGCCCCTTTAATGCAGCGGAATATGTTCCATCAGGCTGATAATTCGTTAAGTGCTCGGATTGGTGTTGCAGTGTTGAAAAGTGATATTTTGCCGGAACATAAGCTCGTGCAGTAAGTGGTGTTACAGCAACAGAGAAATGATATTGTATTGATGGAAAGTAGTGTTGCAGCAATGGGGAATGACAAGAAGTGGTGTTGCAGCAACGGGGAATGACGGAAAGTGGTGTTGCAACAATGGGGAATGACGGAAAGTGGTGTTGCAGCAACGGGGAATGATATTGCATTAACAGAAAATGGTGTTGCAGCAACAAGGAATGGTGTTGCAGCAACGGGAAATGATGTTGCAACAACAGGAAAATGGTGTTGCAGCAACAAGGAATGGTGTTGCAGCAACGGGAAATGGTGTTGCAGCAACAGGAAAATGTTGTAAAACTTAACTTATGATCCAAAAAGCGCTCCCAAGCTGCAAAGTGATTCTTTTAGGATTTATATTCTCAGCCATCCTCTGAAAGTAAGATCTGCAAAACAACTAATTGTAACATAGCAACCCCTTGGCAGGGATTATTAGTTTAGAAATCTAATCTAAGAATGAATAAATGAATAGAAATTTAAGTGCCTTGAGGGGAAGCAAATTCCCCCAAAAAAACATAGTGTAATTCTACCATGCAGGTAGCTTTGAAATCCTCCTTAGAAACAGGTTGTTGATACGGACGGAGTCAGTATCCATTCACTAATAATGGTGTTCTATTATCATCAATCATTAAGAGTCTGACTGTTCCGTTTGGAAATACAACATCTATTTCATAAGGTCCTAGCCACCTTGTTCTCAATTTACCTTGGAAATTCGCAAAACGGGAGTCATACAGTAAAGCCCAGTTACCTTTCTCGAACTGCTTCTGCTTAATCGTTTTGTCATGCCATCTGGTTCTTTTTTGTTGAATCATGGTTGTTTGGTGGATGGCATCCAATCTTTTCTCGTCTAGCTCCTGCAGTTGCTACAACCTGGTTGTCTGTGCATCAGTCAAATCAAGGTTAACAGCTAAAGCAGTTCTCAAAGTTTTGATTTCAAACTCCAAAGGGAAAACACCATTTTTACCAAAAACTAACTCATAGGGTGAAAATCCTGTGGTGTTCTTCCAAGTGGTTCTATAAGCCCAAAGTGCTTCAGGCAGCTTTTGAAACCAGTCCCTCCTGTTCTCCTTTATTGTCTTTGTCAAAATAGCTTCTATGAATTTGTTGGTTCTTTCCACCTGCCCATTTGAATGGGGGTGATAAGGTGTGGTCATTATATGCTTAATATGGTATTTCTGCAATGTGTCTTTGAAGCCATGGGAATTAAAAGGAGGTCCTCCATCAGTGACTAGCTCCCTAGGCAACCCAAACCTAACGAAGATTTCTTCAAATAAAAATGTTAATACTGATTCCTCATTAGCTTTGATAAGTGCCTTGGCCTCTATCCACTTAGTCATGTAATCTGTACATACTAGTATGTAAACTCTTTGATTAGATGGAGGATTAATGGGACCTATAAAATCTAGTGCCCATCTTTCAAATGGTTCAAGAATCACCTGGGGATTGAGTGGCATTTCATCCTATGATTAGGTTGGACGATTCTTTGGCAACTATCACAGGCCCTGACATATTTCTTTGCATCTTTGAAGATTGAGGGCCAGTAATATCTCATCCTGAGAACCTTGTGTGTTGTTCTTTTATCCACGAAATTTCCTCCACAAGGTCCATCGTCGCAAGCTTTCAATACATCATACATCTGATCTTCACCAATGCATCTCCGGATCTCCTGATCGAGTCCTGTGTGAAACAAACAGCCACTTATCCAACTGTACCTAGCACTTTGCTGAATAATTTTCCTTCTTTCTCTATGCGATGGGTGTGATGGTAATTTTCCTGCAACTAAGTAGTTAGCAATGTCTGCATACCAAGGTGAGTGAGCAGAGATTGCAAATAAATACTCATCGGGAAAAGAATCATCTACTGGAATATTTTCATTAGTTTTTAACCGAGAAAGAAAGTCAGCAACTACATTTTCTTTTCCTAGTTGGTCTACAATTGTGATATCAAATTCTTGTAAGAACAGTAACGATCTAGTGACTCGAGCATTTGTAATTGATTTATTCATTAGGTATTTAATTGCCGAGTGGTCGATATGCACAAAAGTAGTATAACGAGTAATATAATGCCGAAATTTGTTGATATCATAAATAACTGCTAGAAATTCTTTCTCAGTGAATGTATAATTAAGTTTTGCGGGAGTCATGTTTTTACTAATAAAATAAATGGCATAGGGAAGACCATTTTCTTCCTGTCCTAGGACAACTCCAATGGCAGTGTCTGAGGCATCACAGGATATGTGAAAGGGGAGTGCCCGATTTGGTCCTCTCAAAATGGGAGCTATGGACAACTGATGTTTAAGATGATCAAATGCTTTTTCACAATCATCAGTCCACTTAAATTCAACATTTTTCATTAGTAACACAAACAGAGCAGAAGCTATCTTAGAAAAGTCTTTGATAAATCTTATGTAATACCCTGCATGTCCTAAGAAACTCCTCACTTCTGTCTAGGTTTTGGGGATAGGGAGGGTCAAAATTACCTGTATTTTTGCGGGATCGACTTGAATTCCTAACAATGAAACAAAGTGTCTTAATATAGTGCCTTCATTCATCATCATATGGCATTTCTCAGTACTTAAGGCAAGATGTGCTTCTATACACCGCTTAAGTACTTTTTCAAGATTCTGCAGGGCATCTTCAAAGGTTGTTCCATAAGGAGTGAAGTCATCCATAAACATTTCTAAGGAATCATTTATCATATCAGAAAAGATCCCTATCACCGCTCTCTGAAATGTTGCTGGGGCGTTACATAGCCCAAATGGAAGAACCTTGTAAGAAAAGGTCCCCCAAGGGCTAGTAAAAGTGTTTTTATCCTGATCCTGGGGTGCAATCCTTATCCGATTATATCTGCTAAATCCATCCAAAAAGGAAAAGAATTTCTTACCAGCCAAGTTATCTAATACCTGATCAATGAATGCTAAAGGGAAATGGTCCTTCTGGGTGGCCTTATTTAGGGCTCTATAGTCTACACATACTCGCCATTTCCCATTTTTCTTGGGTACTATTACTAGCGGAGAAACCCATTCACTCTCATATATGGGATATATAAATCCTGCATTTAACAATTTTTGAAGCTCTTCTTTTACTATTTCCCTTAAGTTGGGGTTCCTTCGTCTTTATGGTTGACAAACTAGCCGGGATCCTTCTTTAATATAAATACGGTGAGAGTTCAGGAGAAATCCCTTTCATGTCTGTATAATCCCAAGCGAATGCTTCTTTATTTTCTTTGAGTAGCTTCATTAACTATTGTTTTTTATCATCTGTTAGATTAGGATTTATATTTAATGTTTTACCTGGTTCGATTTCTATTGTTATACGTTTGGAAGGACTGCCAGCTAATATCTGAGGTAATTTTTCAGTTTCAAGGTTGTTCTAGGGTTCAGATTCTAGGATTGCAGTGAGGAGATTATGTATTTCTGAGCTAACCAAAGAAGGTTCAGAAATAAAGTTGCTGATTATTTCATCTGTGGTTGAGTCTTTGAGAGTTAAAGCTTGTCCGACAATTAAAATAGTTTGGGTTTCCTTATCCTCATAATCTACCCATATTGAATTATCGTTATTAATCATGGGTGTGGCATGAGGATAAAGAGTTAGTTGTTTGGTTTCCTGCCCATTAGATATTGTCATTGATCCAGACCTACAGCTGATTAAAGCATCTGTTGTAGCCAACCAAGGTCTTCCTAGAATTAATGGATGACCCCCCAACTTTGTTTTAGTTTGTAACACCACAAAGTCAGCTGGGTAATTCCAAGATTCTATGGAAATTCCCAGGTCTTCAATGACTCCTTCGGGTTTAATTGTAGAGCGGTCAGCCAGCTCTAGAATGGTTGGAGTTTCCCTAATTAAGTGTTTCAACTGCAGTAATTGTGCTGTTTCGAGTGTCATAATATTTATTGCTGCACCTAGATCTACTAGAACTTTAGAGACAAAGGTTTTGTCGACCTGAATTGTTACTGTAGGGTGACCAGGGTCACCATATTTCATAGGGGGGTCTTTTTCTGCCATCAAAGTAGTCAGTTCTCCCATCACATGAACTGTGAGGGGTTCCTTGGCTTTTCTTCCAGGCTTTTTAATACAAATATCCCTAATAGTTCTAGCATAGATAGGGACATCTCTCAGTGCTTGCAATAATGGGATTTTGACATATAAATTCTGCAGTTCTCCTAAAATGTTAAAAGCTGGTGGCTCAAATGTTTTAGTAAGAGCCAATCTTTCAGGAAAGGGTGGCTCTGCTGTTTGGAAAGTCTTGTTAGAAGATGATTCAAGAGTTTCAGTGTTTTTGTTAGATGACTTTTCCTCTCTAGTTTCCTCTTTTTCACAGTCAGTAATGTCATCTATGATGGGTTCAACTATCCTCCCAGAGCGTAAATGGATGTCATTACATTACATAGCGGAGACAGGTTGTCTTTGATTATCGATTACCTGCAAGGCTTTATTATTGTTTGGGTTGGGATTAGGTTGCACAGGCAGTTGGGGTCTGATTGACTGGTTATTCTACGGGGCATTAGATGGTAAGGAAAGAGATTGCTGGTGTTGAGGAAATGGAATTTGTTGGGCTGCCCAATTTGGATTCCATTGATTGAAATAAGGTTGTTGAAAAGTCCAAGGATTCCACATAGTAGGGTCACAGAAAGAAAGGAGGATGGTTGCTGCAAGGAAATTGGCATCGGATAAAAGGTGGGTATGCATTGGAATTCCATGGGTGGGGAAATTTGTTTGAAAAAAGAAGAACCCAGATGTATTACAACGACTAAATGATGGTTTAGAACTCCTACCTTGTCTTTGCGGCCATTGCCTCCTCTATGTCATCAGGTACACTACTTCAGCTTCTTCTTCAGTTGATTGCAGCGCTGCCTTTATTCCTGGCAAAGAACGGCATTGCTGAGTTTCATGATCCTTTTCACAAATGGTACAAATTGGAACCTTATCCAATGGGCATTCCCGCAGTTGGTGCTTTCCTCTGCATTTGGAGCAAAAGATAGCCAGGGCAGCTTCTGCTTCTGCCTGTTTCTTTTTAACCTACAAAGCATCAATTTGTGAAGCAAAGGAGCTTAACGTTTCAGTTTTAAATTCTTCAAGCAAATTACCTATTTCGGCTCATGTTGCTCCTCCGCTTGCTAACTTCTGGACTCTTGAATATGTATTGTCCCTGTTTTTAGATTTGCTTGCTGCTCCTCTGGAACACTACATACAGAGGTTGATAATCGCATCAAATGGTTCTTTCGAAATATCCCCTTTTCCGAGCATATTTAACATATCTAGGTAGTCATCTCATACTCCTTTTAGTAGTATTGTCTTCAGAATATCCTTACTCATGGTTGGGTGATCTGATCATTGCAGATTATATTGCAGTCTCTCTACAAAGTCCTCTAGATTCTCGTCCTCTTTCTGAACCATTTTGAACAATTCTTCCTTCCTTTCTCTTGTTCGACAGTAATCCTGATATTTGCTCAGGAAATTTTCTTTCATCTGATCGCATGTGGTGATTACCTGAGCCCTTAGGCTCATAAACCATCTTAACGTGTTCCCTTTCAGTGTTGCTGGAAACAATTTTAACTTCTGAGCAGGAGTTACATAATCATAACTTCTACACAGTATATCAAATTAAAAGAGGAACTCATCGAGATCTTCAGAGGATAACCCATGAAAATTAGGCAATGCCGCAGGTGGAATATTTTTCATAGGGACTGCTCCTCTTGGGAGGTCCCCAATAGGAAATTCCAAGGTGGAAAGTGAGTTTTCCCCCCTTCCTTTTGTTATGTTATCCTCCATTATTCTTCTCCCTGAGTCACTGGTGTTAAACAGGTAAATCCCCTCTGCAGACAGAGGCGATCCCACTAGCCCAAAATGGGTCTAGCAACAATCAATTCACGCTGCTATGCAAGTTCCTAGTTGTATACTAAAAGGTGGATTACGAAGACCAACCTGAAATCCAACACAAATGTCGAAGTAGAGTTGACCCTCCGGCTCCCTTGCTTCAGCAGGTCACAATCCTAGCGATCCTCGCGAACAGACACCTGCACATGCAAAGACTGAGACAACTACAAGCATAAAATCCACCAAAGTACAACTATATTTCAGTCAGAAAGGAAAAAAATCAAACATCATAATAGGCGATGAGATTGGAACCATAATAGCAGTCGTTTATTAACGAATAATAGGCAGAGAAAGATACAACCAAGGTTCTGACGTTGAACCTATTCTCTGGCTGGGCAAGCAGCTATGTATGCCTTGCAATAGACCTTCTCTCTCTCAGGATTCTGGTAGCATAACCTCCCTATGTTTCAAGACTCTTACTATCACTCCAGACAAGCATAATCACAACTAGCATTACTCCAGAACTAGCTCGTCTAATGCATGAGGACAGACTTTTATAAATGGAGAAGGGAGGAAGATTCAATGCACCAGGACGCCCATTGTGGATCGACATTATCTGTGAAAGGCTACTGAGGATAGATGTCAAGGATAGATGTTGACTCTCGACCTCTATCAGATGGATTTTTTCCCTCAAAAGACTTCATGATCTGAAAGGAAAAAACATATGGGTGTGCGTTTGCCAAAAATCATTACCAAAATTAGTTGGCGCGAGTGTTGTTCTAGGACAGAGTGCCAATGGGCGCGCCCCTTTTTTAGGATCTCAGTGATTGGCGCGGATAAGACACTGTGTACCTGCGCCAATGGAAAAAGGGCACTTTTGAGGGATAATTTGCAGAAAGTGTCTTCAGGGAACATGAAGTACATACTCAGGGGAACATAATGCAAGTTTTTTTAGGCTATGTCACTGCTCACAGGTCCCGAAATGTATCCTCCAATGTACGAAAACAGGGGTAACAGGGACGGTGACCAATGGTGACAAATTACTGTGTAACAGATGCCCCCTAAAGCATGAGGCCCGAGAGAGAGAGAGGGGTGAAATGATTTACAAGAACACATATAGCTGCCGCCGAGAATCTGCATTGAGAGATACAATTGATAGCTCAAATACATGATGTACGTGGTATGGTCTCAGCCATCCATAAGAGAGTACATGATAATCTAGATCCGTAGTATGGACACAGCCATCTGGTTAGGATCAATGAATTGACTCAGGTATGGTCGCAGCCATCTAGTGAATGAGTCATGTATCAAAAATCACGCATGGATTACAACAGACACAATTCAGGGTCTTGCGCTCCATCTCGACCCGAATAGAAGTACAAGTTCAAGCATGTGAACATGTGAGCTGAAGTTGAACATGCATGAACATCGTCTGATTACCAGTCAATATTGGAAACTGTTAACAGATGCGAGAGGTACCACCAATAATGAAAATGGCCCTCAAGGTACTATAGGTACAATCTACGGCATGTGAATTAGTGATCCGAAGTCGAACACCCGTAGAATCATTCGATCGGAGGCCAATGATGAAAACCTCACGTCGAACACGAAGAACCTGCCATTGAGGCATGTAGGGTCTAAGGCACTGGCAGGGAGTCTCTAGATCAGCTTCCTGGATAATGTGCTGAAGTAGACAGGAAGTGACCTTGATCGAAGGTGGGCCATAGTGTTTCCCACATCATCGACATGAGACAGAGAGATAATGTTGTGAATTAAGATTGTATGAACTATCAAACAGAGGTTGTTTCTTTTCAGAGGTCAACTTCTCTTGAACATATTGGGGGCACGACAGTGGAATTGGCAGTATTTGACATCGATGGATCAGAGGTCATGATGACGAGGCAATGAGCAGATGAGAGGTCAAATAGGATTACCCAAACCAACGGAGGCAAGTGAAAAATGAGATGAGATATCCCCACCCCGACACAAAACCAAAGAAGTGCCATGTTCAAGAGCGACATACTGCCGACATGACGATAATTATGGTTCCCAAAATTTTCTTTTCCCCCACCATTTCTGGCTAGTACCCCAATTATTTTTAACAAGCTTGATGGGGATAACATATGCTTGTGGTGTGTCATTTCGATAAGATCCGATGTCATCAGGTTTTAACGAGTCTGACAAAGGAAGAACTCGGCGTCTTTTCATGTTTAGAGAGTTTGAAAAGACAGCAGAAAAGGAAACTCCAGGGGTGTCCTTTTTCGTAAAGTTGTGCCTCTCGGGCCCGAAAAAGTGTAAAATAATGCCCGAAAGAACCGCCCGGCCATTACGACCGAGGAGTACTTTTCGTGAGTAGTGATTTCGACCTGAAAAAGTAGAAAAGCGATCAAAACCACGTCGTTTCGTAACCATTAACGAGTTTGAAACGACAAAAACCCG
>APFE031675015.1:331834-399654 GCA_000404065.3 Pinus taeda
AGGTTTGATGAATTCCATTTTCAAACCCTTCCTTAGAAAATTTGTGTTAGTATTTTTTGATGATATACTAATCTACAATAGCTCTTGGAAGGATCATGTTGAACATGTTGACAAGGTGCTCAAACTATTGGAGGAGAAAAAATTATATGCAAAAAGCTCCAAATGTTTCTTTGGAGTACAAGAGGTGGCATATCTAGGTCATATTATATCTCATGAAGGTGTTAAGGTAGACCCTAGAAAAACTAAAGCCATTAAGGAATGGAAAATCCCCACATCCATAAAGCATTTGCGAGGATTTCTTGGGTTGACAGGGTATTATCGCAAGTTTTTTAACAATTGTGGGAGAATAGCAGCACCTCTAACAAAATTATTGAAGAAAGATGCATTTTTGTGGACTCTGGAAACAACAAAGACCTTTGAACGTCTTAAAGAGGCAATGTGCCAAGCACTAGTCTTAGCTATGCCGTACTTCACAAAAACCTTTATTGTAGAATGTGATGCTTTAGGAAATGGAATTGGTGCTGTTTTAATGCAAGATGAAAGACCAATTGCTTTCAAAATTCGTCCAATCAAGGGAAAGTATTTACACAAAGATATTTAATGGAAGGAAATGTTGACAATACTACATGCACTTAAGAAATGGCGACCCTACCTAATGGGAAGACACTTCAAGGTAAAAATGGATCATGATAGTCTTAAATACTTTTTAGAACAAAGATTATCCTTTGAATAGCAACAAAAATGGGTCACAAAGATGTTGGGTTATGACTTTGAAATCATCTACAAAAAAGGGAAGCAAAATGTTATGACTGATGCACTCTCAAGAAAGGATGAGGATGTGGAAGCATTGTTATGCACCATTTCTATTATAGAACCAGATTGGATAAATGAAGCAAGGGAGGAATGGAAGAATGACGAAGAAGTGTGGGCACTCATTCAAAAGTTACAACAAGATCCCAGTACATCTGATACATCTAGTTGGAAAAATGATTCGTTATGGTACAAAGATAGCTTATACCTATGTAAGAATTCCCAACTCAAACAAAAGATTCCTATGGAATTGCACACTTCTCCCTTAGGAGGGCACTCACGATTTTTAAAAACTTACCACAAGATTAAGAAGGAATTTTTTTGGGATGGCCTTAAATCAGATATTCAAAAGTTTGTGGTGGAATTTTTGGTTTGCCAACAAAATAAAGTTGAAACAATTAAGACCCCAGGTTTTTACAACCTTTATCCATTCCAAGCCAACATTGGAAGGAGGTTTCAATGGATTTTATCACAGGTTTACCCAAGTTCAAGGGAAAGAGTGTTATCATGGAAGTAGTTAACAAACTTACCAAGTATGCGCACTTTTGTGCATTATCACATCCATTTAAATCCAGTAAAATTTCTACTGCATTTATGGAAACAATTCAAAAGCTACATGGAAACCCAAATATTATTGTAAGTGACAGAGATCCCATTTTCACTGGAAATTTTTGGACAAAATTATTTTCTTGTCTCAGTACTCGGTTAGCTCATAGCTCATCTTATCATCCTAAATCTGATGGGAAAATTGAGATAGCAAACAAATGTTTGGAAGGATATATTCATTTCTTTGTATTTGATAAACAGACACAATGGGTCAAATGGTTGCCTCTAGCTGAATGGTGGTATAACACTTCCTTCCATACTGCAGAAAAAATGACCCCATTTATGGCACTTTATGGATATCATCCACCATCCATCACATCATATTTAAGAGAAACTTCTGAGGCTCAATTAGTGGAACATCACATCGAGTTCTCCAACTCTTAAAGGATAACCTCACATTGGTGCAAAACAGAATGAAACAACAGGCAAATCAACATCGCAACAAAAGAAGTTTTGATGTAGGTGACTGGGTATTCCTACGACTACAACCATATAAACAAATGTCCCTCAAGAAAGCTAAGAAGGATAATAAATTATCACCAAAGCATTATGGTCCATACAAGGTGTTACAAAAGATTGGTACTATGGCATACAAATTGGAGCTTCCTGCAGCTTCTTGAATGCACCCAGTTTTCCATGTTTCATGTTTGAAGAAGGTTATTGGTGAAAAGTTCCAAATTCAAACAATATTGCTAGAACTTGACAAGGAAGGAAAAATCATATTGGAACCGGAAGCAATCATAGAAACAAGCACTCAATAGCTGCGAAATCAATCAATTTCGGAGTATCTCATCAAGTGGAAGAACTTATCTGTTGAAGGTTCCACATGGGAGGATGAGAATTTTATACAGAAGCATCCATAACTACTTAAGCCACTTTTCGAAAGGAGAGAGGCATGTTAGGCCACTATAATACTAGTGATTCCCCCATTACTATTGTCATTGTATCCCATATTGTTATTATTGTGCCCCTATTGTCCCCATATTGTTATTAGTATGCCCCATAGAAACCCACTATTGTTATTTTTGTGCTCTTATGTTATTACTGTTATGTCAGCTTGATTATATTATGACCCCTTAGACTCATATATATATAAGGGAGGTTTAATCATTTGTATCTTCCAAGAATTGTTCATTTGTGTAATGTAAAGGAGGTTGCCCCTCAAAGAGGTTGAACTAAGGCGGTGATCTAGCTTTTCTATCTTTTTGGTGAGCTAGTTTCCTAACAACTCGCCCCTGGGGCATGTTGTTAGTTAGTCAGTCATGTCGATGCCTGTAAGTGAAGATTAGGGCTTGACCCTAATCTTGGCTAGTGTGTTCTGTTCTTGTGTTTTTGACCCCGTGAGATTTTTGGGCTATTTTCTCCTTGATTAGAAAGCTACTTTTCATTTGGTTTTTCTTGCTTGGTTTAGCCCACCCTATGATGTGTTAAGCCCGGCCCTGTGTGAAGTTATTTTTTATTTATTTTTTAATCCCTCGATTAGTGCTAGTTTCTAGTTAGGCAGTCGTGCCAATCAAGCCATCGACACTAGTTGTAGTACTAGTCACTCGTGTCGGTCGTGCCTATCGGCTCTAGTTGTCAGTTACGCAGTCGCACCGGTCTTAGGGATAAGAAAAAATTAGAATTTCTCCCATTCTAGTGCCAGTGTGTCTTAACCCTCAGACTCTCTTCTTCAACCAGAGGTGACTAGGATGCTTTGTTTACTTCATTTTCAATTGAATGAGTGAAAGGGTATTGTTTTTTCTCTTATTTCGAGTGTCTCTTTTCTCTTTCCAAGCATAGATTACGTTGCTTGGTTTGTTGATTGAAGCATTCATGTGTTTGGTTTGTTTGATTCAAAGAAGAAGTTGCTTTTAGTTTAATTTATCATGCTTTGGATTTGATTGATTCTTGTTTGTTCATAATTGTGAAAATTTTCATTTAAAGTGCTTTATGTGAAAGATTCATTTCGCATTTTATGAAAAGGAGAACATCAGTATAGTTTACTTAAGTGAAAATATTGCATTAGTAGCATTATTGAGAAGCTAGAATTGCATCATCATAAGCATTGGAAATGAAATGAAACTTCTTTTGTTGTTATAGGAAGATTAAGTGCATTTAGGAGATTTATTAGCGAAAGATTTCATTCTTTGATTGTTGCATTAATTTTTTGCTCTCTATCCCTCAATTAGTGTTGATTTTCATCAAAGACAAAGATCTCTTTTCTCATAGAGCTGCATATAGGATTTTTCCAAATGACAGCGGTAGGGCCTTATAAATGATACCTAATTCAATATAAACTATCAAAATTTATTGAATTAACCTAAGGAAGCATTGAAACTTAATGATCATATCTAGGAGGTCTAGGCTAGAGACGTGTTTCGGCGTTTGTAAACCTAGCAGTTGTTGTTCATTTCGGCATTAGACAGCGCTAGTACAAACTTGTGCTCCTCGTACCATCGTGTATATAAAGGGATACCCCTCTACATTTGTAATCATTTATCCATTGGAAGCCAAGTCTACTGCCTTGTAAGCATTATACACCAAACACAACATTCAGGGAGATTGCCTGCTCGTACTTCTCAGTTCACCGGGAGGTATTTTGTAGTTCATGGTTACTTGGTGATCCTTCATGCCTAGAGTACCCTGAGTAGTCATTTTTGATCTTTACTGACTATTTAAATTTTAAAATATCATCAAGCACTTGTCCTTTCAAGCTCGTTAACTTCGAAAGTGACTAGAGTCATCTTTCGTCCTTTTCTCGACTCATAAAACATGAAAAGGTAAAGTTTTGTTTCAATGTTCTTAAAATTAACTACTGATGAAATATTCCTGGTTAAAGTTATCTTATTTAGTAATTCTTTAGGGTCGATTCCAATGGCAACATTTCTAGAGTCTACCAGTCATGGATTCCCCTTAGATGGGAATCCTAGTCCTTTTCATTCTTTTGGAAATGCTGGTGCTCCTTATATGGTGATGTTGTCCCTTCCTGGGTTAATCATTGGTTTACCTGTCTAGTTATTTTCGACCTCGATGATCCCGACTATCCTAACTCCTGCCCCACCATCTCCTTCATTTGAATCACATCACAATGATTCTCAGATTGACCCCTCGCCTTCTTCCCCTATTTTCGCACCCTCCTCTTCTACTTCGCCTGGTGAAAGTTTGAAATCCAGTAACTAGAAGGCTAAGAAGAAGAAGAAGTCAAATAAGAAAGAGGCCAACCATGCAACTATTACTCCAAATGTACCCCCCATTGACAAACCTTTTGATCCTTCGCTGAAGGTAAAATTACTTTGCAGGCTTTGTAAAGGTGAGCATCTCCTTTGAGACTATCCTGGCATTCCTAGAGTCTTAGAGGTATGGTCTCAAGACCTGAACCGACCATCCCCATCGACCTCTGGAGATCATGTCGATGTTACGCCTTCAACTAATGATGGCAAGAAGAAGGGAAAGATTAGATTCCCCTATAAGTTATGTGAAGGAGAGAATCTTCTTCACCTTTGTCCTCTTATGGATAAAGCTTCCAAAGTTTTGGAAAACCTTGCAGCTCCTCAACCCCAACTTCTTGTTGGTTATCAGAGGATTTCTTTTGACCCTCTCTCGGTTGGTAAAGAGATTGAGTTGGATTCATCTCCTACCCATCTTGCTCTTCCTGAGTAAGACTCTCTTGTGTCTATTCCTGACCAACCATTGGTCGAAAAGAGTGTTGACTTGGCTCCATCTTAGTTGTTCACTCTGTTCTGGAAGAGAGTGGTGATCATACTGCTCATGTTCTTCTTGTTTCCTCAGATTCTCATGAATCGAAGCATGACCCTCTCGTCCCAATTGTTTAGGAGAGTCCTTCTCCTATTCATGTACAACATGGGGGCAATCATATGATACCCCCACCAAGTATTTCTATCATTTCTTTCAATTGGAGTCACTTGACTTCTTTTCGCCTCCCATCTTATGTGCCTTTCCAGATCATAGTACAAGCCTATAATATGGTAGTACTTGGCACTATATTAGATGAAGGTGCGTCTGTTAGAATAATGTCTTATACTACTTGGCAAGCTTTGGGTTCCCCACAGCTTGTGCCTGTCACCAAGAATATGTTGGCTTTCAACAAAGGAACCAGTCAACCCTTAGGGGTCCTTCCATAGTTCCCTATTACTTTGGGAGGAAAGACCATCTATATAGATGTGATGGTAGTCCAAGGTCCCTTAGATTTCAATCTTCACCTTGGACGTGACTATGCTTATGTCATGGGAGCTGTTGTTTCTTCAATTTTCCGTGTGGTTTGTTTTCCGCACAAAGGGAGAATTGTGACTATTGATCAACTGCCATTCATTGGTCACCAGGTGCCTCCTTTGCAACCATCATCCCCTATTGGTCCTTGTTTGCAAGTAGTTCCTTCCCCACCACAGGTGAATTATGTGACTATCCATTCCATCTCCACATCTATTGATGATCACACAGATGGTATAGTACATTATGTAGTGGGGGCATTGGAACCCAATATGTCTTTGGTACCAAATGACATGTATTCTTCCCAAAGCGTGTTTCTTCCATCTAGTGAAGACCTCTTGGGAGCCATGTTCTCGTATGGTTCATGAACAGATGTCTGAGGATAGTTCCTGGTCTTGTGGCAACCTCGTTAAAAAATGAAACAAGGGATGAGCATAGTTCCTTGTCTTGTGTCAAGTGTCAAGCTCGTTAAAAAATGAATCAAGGTGTCCAAGGATAGTTCTTTTCTATATCAACCTCATTAAAAAATGAAACTGATCTCGAGGATAGTTCTTTTACTGTGTCAACCTCATTAAAAAATGAATCAATTCCCTTTTCCAAATCAAGTCTTTGATTAATATCTCATAAAATCCTAGTCGAGTCTTTCCAAGATCTCAAAAGTGAACCTTCATTCCATCCACCTAGTTGATTGAAATGAAGCTTTGGGGTCATGCACCTCGTTTGAGTCATTATGCTGGGGGCACACAAACTTATAACAAGCATAGTTTTTCGTTTCAATCTTGTGTAAACATGAAACTAAATCCAAATCCAAGTAGAGTTCTCCATGGTTCAAGCTTGTGTAAAAATGAACCTATGCCCAATTTACATCTCGTGATTGTCATTTTTATTAACCAATTTCTGCTAGATGAGCCTTGGTTGTTTCATTCCATCGCCACCATCTAAACGGCCCCCGTTGGGGTTCGAAACATCGACAGACTAAACTGGAAACTGTGGATAATCCGGAACATGAAGCTACAAAGAACTTCCACAGAGGCTTGAAAACCAACATAACATTAACTCCGTCAACAACTTGATCCTTGTGAACACAAGATGTGGAGTCCGGAATGGGAGAACATAACACAGTACAATCCAAAGGATAATCAGAATGTAGGGATAGAGGTTGGGGTAACAAATCCATATGACAACTAGTAGTTTTGCAAGCCAAATCTATGCATATATAAAGAGAAAGTGTGGTAAGAGGATCTAACAGTTCAACAAATGTGCACACACCTTCTCCTACCTCACACTGCAGAGCTAGAGATGTTTCATGAGAAGAGGATAGAGAGTCACTTGTGACAACGACCTTTTCTGTCTTAGAATTTATAGTTCTAACATTGAGGTATGCTAGGATGTATTCAAATGATTCTAAGAATTGCATATTTCTAGATATGTAATTAAGATACTTAAATCTTCCATCGAGAAATTCCCAATAAATTTCATCTTCATGAAATCGGTATGCAAGATGAAAAAAACGTGTGTGAAATTTCTCAATGGATTCATCGCCTACTTTCTGTAATTCTAGAATTTATTTATTGAGTGCTTGACAGTCAAAATGATGGAAAGCATCATCTATCTCTTCAATCAATTGAGTGAGAGAGTGAATAGAGTTCTCGTGTGGCATGGTACACCATAGTAGTGGGTGACCTCGAAGCGTGTGTGAAAACAACACGCACCTCATGTAATCTTCATGGATATTATACTTGTGACATATAATTGTTAAGGCCATTCTATGTTCAAGCCAGGCCATTTTGCCTTCACCTTCATGTGTGTATTGTGACAAGAGATTCCAAAGCTCCTCCGAGATTTCAAAATCATCTCCATAAGACATACATTCTTGAGGAGGAATTCTGTGATTCGCCATGATAAGTATGTGGAGATTCAAAATATATTGTGAGGACTTAGCTTGTCATCTAGCCCTCCTTCTAGCACCAGAAATGTTGACAATGCTGGACTCCCCAACATTCAGGGTATCCCCCTAGTATGAAGTCCCAACTAGAACTCACACCATTTGGTGTAGGAGCCCCATCCAGTATGATGGCCTGATTTCCATTATCGTAAAGATATGCCTTAGCTCTTGCTTGTCAACATATGAGAGTGGTATACTTAGTCTTCAAAGAACGAGGTTCGTGTGCCTGGTGAGTGCTTAGTATCGCTTGTGTCAAAGTTATTTCATTGCAAAGGGAGAGGGTGAAAGTGAGTCTCAAGTCGAAAGAGAATAGTCCCAACTCTGTTAGAGACACACATCACAACAAAACATGTGTATTTTTAAGTAGAGTATTCCACAAGGATGTGTTAATCACAAACACAAAGAGAAAAGATAGCATGTACAACACCCAATGGAATAGTCCACATGAGTGCGACGGTCGCTATAACAACTTTACAAGAATGAATATGTCAAGTGTTCGATGGAATAGTCCACACGAGCGAGACAACGTTAACAACTAATACAACACATTTCCAATAGCATATGCGCAAAAAAAACTAAAATAGTTCAACTGTGTTAATATAGGTTAAAGCAACATGCATTACAAGCGTCCAAAGAATAGTCTAACAAACGAATAAAATACATGCGTGAAAACATGTTGGCCTGTTAACGGGCTTCTCAATTAAGCAAAAGTTCCAAGACACATCTGTACACCATACATCACTAACCATTATAGTGGGGCATTGGAGCCACTACTCGGTCCTCAAAGAAAGGACCACAGACTCTCAGGGCTATGTGGGAGGATCCAAGGTGAAAGGTCCTTTGCATGTACAAATGAGCGGTATATATAGCCAAGGGTGAAACTGAGCCTAGTGACTATTTGACTTCCCTCATGAGTTTTCAACTTACATGACTCTTCAACTTACATGACTCTTTGACTTCATCCATGGGTCTCTTAGAATTCCACATTACATTACAATGATTACACAATTATGACCCAAATTAGTGATGTGGCTGAGGTGACTCATGACACAACTTGACATGACGTTGTAGGTATGCACATGTTGGCTGTGTTGTTCGTGTTGAGTTGTTGTACTACTAAGTGATAAGTGTGCTTGTGTTGTACCATAGCTTCACCTCTGCATGCCAAAGTTTGTGCAATCTTCAATGATCTTAGTGTTCACTTGATGGTTCATGCATGTTCATGTGTCCCCTTTGGTTGCTACTTGGTATGCTTCATGTGTTCTGTTAGCTCTACTATGCAACACTAATATTCTAAGATCAAAAAGGATCATGGCCTGATTGTTATGTCCAAAGAAGGGGTTTCACATTGGTCACTCTTCTCTTCTTTCCTTCTGCCCCGCTTACTCTCCTCCATCTCCGTTTCCCTATTTGCCTCCTAAACTCGACAAATAACCCCCTTTGACTTTAGCCCTAAGCGCAAAACCCAAAACCTACCATAAAACCCTACCATTTGTCTTAGTGCATTCATAACTTGTTGCACTGCATTCCCACCATTGATCATCCCGCTGATCCAACAACTCCCATCGCACCCGATAAACGTGACCTACTCGACCACTCCCCACCGTCAGATCATCTCCACCAAGATCTAATGGTCTTCGCTCTCATCGCACTGACAATTAGATCGAGTGTTAGCATGCGATGAGAGTGATTTTTCTCTCTCATTTGTTGCTACGTGTCGATTGTTGAATGGAATCACTCGGCCCGAGGTTTTTACCACTTTACGCCTGAAAGTAGTGCGATAAAAACAATTACCACCCAACCAATCTGCCCCACTCGGTAAACACCCGTGTAGCTCCATAACCCGATGAATATCCGATCTGCTCGCTGAAGATCCAACAGTCATAACACACCCCACTCCCACCTCAGCCGATAGTCTCCACTGAGCAATCTTCGCGATCCATTTCCCCAATCCAATGGTCATTCTTCTCGCTTACCCAAATCGTCCACCTACCCATGCATTCCACATCCTTTGACCATTCTATTGCCAGAAGAAGGAGATGACCAACTCCCCCATCATGAGTTGTAGTCAGACCCCCAACCACCATATTTAACAGAAAGCATGGCCAAGGGAGAAAAGGACATAGCACGACTCCATAACTGAATTTTTCAGTCATGGACTCCACCGGTACAAGCGCTCCAACAACCTAAAAGGACAACACAACAATTGAACTGATTGGATTCACCCACTGAAGTAAGCAAACATGTTTAGAGACTCCATCAGGTGGTTAAATGAAGTTGGTGGTCAATTATGACCCTTCCATACCTAAACGGCCAAGGGCCCTAGTATTGTAAACTGATAAATACCCAGAAGAAAGATGTAATCAGGGTTGGTATTTTGATTTAAGGTTCAACTTCTGGAGACTATAGACATTTTATCACTTGCAGTGTCTCATTTTCATTTTCAGCTAATACAAGCTTCTTTTGCTATTAACTGCTCATTGCCCATTTTTTTCTTATTCTAAGCTTGTGCCTGATATGCTGTATTCTTGAGCTCCTAGTCTTTAGCACTAGATAACTGTCATCTTATCTGTTTTAAAGTATTGATTGCATCACTGAATAGGTTGCTCAGGTTTCTTTCTATCTAATGCAGGGGAGTTTTCATCCTGTTCTTGCATTAATAGATTAGATTTACAGGTTTCTTTACTGGTTGCAGCTGCCATCACATGGTCTTGTGCATTTGTTGGTGTGGTTAGTATTCTCCATATTCACCTAACATCTAAAACTATGAGCATTGGTATTCCAAAGCCTTGTAGTTTGAGGGTGTTCATGCATGTCTAGAGTGAAACAAAGTGAAAGTGGCTATCTGGCTTGAACCAAACCATCATTCCTTCCATTAAACCTGCAACAATAGTTGAATTTATATGTTACCAGGCATCTCCGAGCTACAACCTAGGAGAGTTTCTTGGAATACTAACATAATTGGCGTTGTTTCCAGGGAGAGGAGATTGAAGCTCAGCTTCCCTGGGAGAACAACACAAATCCAACTTTGATGATAGACAAAGCCTGGACACATTTTTGGTTGTAATCATCTATCTGGCGACTCTACTGGAGGCCGAACCTCTTGGAAACTCCACATTACAGTTCTGGCTCAGTTTGTGAGACATACTTGGAAGAATCCTTAGAAATCACCAGCTGACCTAGTGCTTGACCTTGAGAAGATTTTCAAGCAAAGTAAGATCTCACGAAAAGGAGCATCAGGATCAGGTAAGCTTAAACAATCTTATGTATCTTTGCAAGAAAGGCTTGTAACTGAGCATGCACATGTTGAAAATATAGAGCCTAGCACTATCAGTGAAGAAATACTCTCAGAGATTCATAAATCTCCTTGTTCAATAAGTTCCCCTTTGGATCTCAGTCCAAAGGAAACCTCCCTTCCAGTCCATCATATTCCTTTAGCCCTGTCAGTCATTTCTCAAATCCCTACCTTTCAAACTGCTAGTATCCTTCCCTCTACCCCAGTCATGGCAGGCCCACAAGCACTTACCAAAATGGAAAGAATCATAGCTGGTAGGTATGGATCCCTGGTCCTGCCTGTTCCTTTGAATGCCATGCTTGCAGGAGAGTATCAGAAATACATGCCTAATTTCACTGGTACAAAGGGAGTAACAGCTGAAGAACACCTTGAGTCTTTTTATAGCTATGCTGATAACCTAGATATCAGTGAAGATGATGCGTGGATGAGAGTATTTGTCCAAAGCCCTGATGGAGAGGCTAGAAAATGGTTCAGAGAGCTGACCCCTAGGTTTATAGCAGATGTTGAAGCATTAGATGATGTGTTTTTAAAGCATTGGGGAGATAAGAAAGACCTGCTATATTACCATACCGAGTTTGGCAACCTCAAAAGGGAAAATGGGGAGTCATTGTCTGATTTTAACAAAAGATTCAATCGGATGTATAGCAAGATACCAGCTGAAGTAAAGCCTACCCCCACCTCTGCTAAACTCACCTATGCCAATGCCTTTGATTCTGATTTCTGCCTGCTATTAAGAGAAAGAATATGTGCTACTCTATCCGAAATGCAAGATGCAGCCTTGGAGGTGGAATCCAAAAATCATGGTTGCAGAGAAACTCAAAGGACATGCTGATAGAAGGAGGAAGAAAGGAGAGTCTTCCTCTTCTTCATCTTCAGAACCCAAAATAGACAAAATGACTAAAATGATAGAGTCATTGGCTGCTGAAATATCCAAGCTAAAGGTTGAGTAGAGTTTTGAGAAAGCAAGGCTACATGATACATTTGCTCCTAGAAATCCTAATCCATTCAGAAGAGCAAATGAACAATTGTAGATCATTCAGAGGAGCAAAGAGGCCAGTGAAGAACAAAGGGTTAAGGCTCCTTTCCAGAACGTAGTCATGGAGGAGGAAAAATCTGATGAGGAGGATAAGATTTACTGTATGGAAGACAAGGGAAATTCTGCCTTTTTGACATTAGCTGCCTACAAGGAGTCATTACTCAGCGACTAGAGTAGTTAAGAGTGGGATAGAGAAGCTGTTCTACAAACTGAAGACTAGAAAAGATATAACTTGAGGTCAAGAACGAGCAATGACAAAGAGAATCATGCCCAAAGAGATGCTATCCCCACAAAGAAGTAGATCAACAAACAAAAGAGACCAGCAACTGTTCGCATCATCCTCAAAGCACCAGCTCAAGAGCTAAGAGGCCCTGACAAGTCCCCTTCCCCTTTCAGTTTTGAATCAGAAGTCCAAAAGTTGAAAATATTTGTACCTCTGATAGAACTTGTAAAGAGTGAGGCCTTTAGGAAGCCCATCCTTGATGCCCTTGAGCTGAAAGCCACACAAGCACCCAATGACTATGTGAATTTACAAGATGATAAACCGAAAGTTATGCTTAGCCTAATGACTGAACCTGCTGATAATAATTCCCCATCATTTTATGTCTCTCTGACCATTCATGACAAGGTCCTCCACAACTGTCTGCTGGACACAGGAGCCAGCCATAATCTAATGCCCAAAGTTGTCATGGAAGAGTTAAGCCTTGACATTACCAGACCTTATCATGACTTGTTCTCCTTTGATTCAAGGAACGTGAAATGTCTGGGGTTAATCAAAGACTTGGCTATCACCCTAACTCAACTGCCCATGAAGAGCATGTTGATGGATAATGTGGTAGCAGATGTTCCCCCTAAGTTGGTATGCTCCTTTCCAGAGGGTGGATTAAGAGGTTAGGTGGGACATTGTAAAATGACTTATCTTATGCCACTATCCCAGTTTTTGGAGGAGAGAGCAGAATATTGTACAGGGAAGCCCAACTGGCCTATATTATTAGTGATGAGAAGAATCCCATTAATCATCCCTTTTATGCTGTGGACACTGATTTTGGAGCATGTATTATCCAAATTGAAGAACCCCAGAGGGCCTCGGTGCAACTCAATAAACCGGTAGGCCAGGTCATGGAAGAAGAAGGGACATAGGCTTGGGAGATGTTCTTTGATGGAGCCTATTCAAAGGAAACTATAGGAGCGGGAGTGGTGCTGGTGTCTCCAAAACAAGAGAGCACACATCTGTCTTTTAAGTCGGATTTCTAGGTCACCAACAATATAGCAGAGTATGAGGCTCTGATATTGGGCTTAAACTCTACCAAATACATGGGAATCAGAGACATAAAGGTGTTTGGAGATGCTGATCTAATCATTCAACAAGTGAAAAAAACATTCCAAGCAAGGCACCCAAGGCTGAAAGCATACAGAGATGAGGTATGGAGACTCAAAGATTCTTTTGATAGTTTTTGTATCTCATATATTCCTAAGGTAAAAAATCAGCTTGCTGATTCCCTTGCCTTGTTTGCTAGCATGTTCATCCCTCCCATGCCCCCAAGTTGGTTTATGAAGTCCAGATAAAATATAGACCATCCTTTCTTGATAATGTCTAGCACTGGAAAGTCTTTGAGGATGATGATGAAGTAAATAGGTTTCTGCAAGTCATTGATGAATTCTCAGAAATGCAAATTGATCAAGAGAATGAAACCTTGGAGGAATGTCCCCAGCCCCAGCTAAAGAACAAAATTGGCCAAGATAGAATTGTTCAGTTGCCTAGCAATCATATACCTAAAGGGCTAGTTCCTCTAGATAAGCTATTCGACCATAATGATGTGCCTCATAAGATTTCCCAAAAAGAAAATCAGTCTGCAGTCCATAAGCATAACATAGGGAGTCCAGATCATCCAAAATATATAAATATGTCCACCCATTTGTCTGTTTCCCAAAGTTTTGAGTATTGCACCTTAATGAAGCAATTTGCTGATGTCTTTGCCTGGGAATATAGTGACCTTAAAACTTATGATAAAAATATCATCTAGCATAAGATCCCACTGGAGAAAGACACAATTCCTTTCCAACAGAAGCTGAGACCCATTAATCCTTTGCTCCTCCCTCTGATTGAAAAAGAAATCAAGAAGTTGTTGGCTGCAAAAATCATAGTTCCTATCAGGTATTCAAAGTGGGTAGCCAACTTGGTAGTGGTGAGGAAGAAAAGCAGAGAAATCAGCCTGTGTGTTGATTTCAGGAACCTGAACAAATGCTCTAAGAAAGACAATTATCCTCTGCCCAAGATGGAGCATTTGCTGCAGAAAGTCTCAGGAGCCAAAGTGATGTCATTCCTGGATGGATTTTTAGGATATAACCAAGTGGCTGTACATCTAGATGACCAAGAAAAGACTGCGTTCACCACTCCTTGGGGCACGTTTATGGACTCCAAGATGCCTTTTGGGCTGATGAATGCTGGAGCTACCTTTCAGAGAGCCATTGATATAACATTTGTAGGAGAGAAGGATAAGTTTGTCCTTGTCTACCTGGATGATATAACAGTGTACTCCAGCAACCATCAAAGTCATTTGCAGCATTTGAAGAAGGTGTTTCTAAAGTGCAGAAGGTTTGGAATATCAATGAATCCTAAGAAGTCACAGTTCACTCTAGAAGAGGGCAAATTTCTAGGACACATTGTTTCTGCTACCGGTGTCTAGATTGACACAGAAAGAGTGAAAGAAATAGAGGCCTTGTCCATGCCAAGATCAAAAAAGGACATCCAATCCTTTGTGGGAAAAATAAATTTTGTAAGGAGGTTCATTCCTAATTTTGCAGAACTGGTAAAACACATCACCTCCATCCTAAAAAGGGGATCAGAGATCAAATGGACTGATGCAACAAGAAGATATTTTGAAGCCATAAAGAAAGCTATTATGGAAGCCCCCACTTTGATTAGCCAAAAATACAACAAGGAGTTCCATATCTTATCCTTTGCTTCTGGTGACAGCCTTGCAGCAGTCTTATTGCAGAAAGATGATGAGGGTTCAGAGCATCTAGTGGCATTTTTCAGCAAAACCTTAAGGGATGCTGAACTAAGGTATGATATTATCGAAAGATAGGATTATGCTCTAATCAAATCTTTGAAGGCTTTCCGAATCTACATCCTGCACTCTAAGGTAATTGCATATGTGCCCTCTGTTTCAGTAAAAGATGTCCTAACGTAGCCAGATGTTGATGGAAGAAGGGCTAAATGGATTGCAAAGCTTATTGAATTCAACATAGAATTGAAGCCCACCAAGCTTATCAAGGGTCAAGGGCTTGCTTAGTTGATGGCCGAAGAAAATTACAAAATTCTTGACATACACTATGTGGGTACAAATTTAGAGGATGGACAGACAGAAGAAGCAACAGTAAGACATGACCAGTTGTTGGCTGAAAATCTAGCTTCTTGTGAATGGTATTCTACAATAGCTCAATTTTTGCTAAAGCTAGAAGTTCCTTCGGGTCTTAGTTCAAGCCAAGCTAGAACCATTAAGCTCAGAGTAGACAAGTATTGCATTCATGAAAACTTACTATATTGGAAGGATCCATTTGGAATCCTTTTAAGATGTTTAGACAAAGAACAATCTATGGAGGTCATGCATTAGTTCCATTCCAACATCTGTGGAGGACAACACTATTGGAAAACCATAGCCCACAAGATCCTCAGGGCTGGGTATTATTAGCCCACCTTGCTTTCTGATGTCTTTTCATTTGTAAAATCTTGTGACAAGTGCGAACGGTTTGAAGGAAAACAACTATTGAAGTCCTTACCCTTGAAGCCAATACATGCCAGTGGCCTTTTCTAACAGTGGGGCTTGGATTTCATAGGGGAAATTAATCCACATTCTAGTGGCTAGCACAGATGGATCTTAGTAGCCACTGACTACCTCACTAAATGGATTGAGGCCATCCCTACTAGGAAAGCTGATCACCATGCGGTCATGAAGTTCTTGACAGAAAACATTTTCACCAGGTTTGGCTGTCCACACAAATTGGTTACAGACAATGCAGTAGCCTTCAGGGCAAAAGAGTTGGTAGACATATGTAACTCAATGGGAATTGAGCTAGTGCATTCCACCTCATATTACCCTCAAGGTAATGGTCTAGTAGAATCATCCAACAAGAGCCTGATGAGGATAATAAAAAATATGCTGCAAGACAACAAAAGGAATTGGGATTCCAAACTAAAGTTTGCATTGTGGACTGATAGGGTGACCACCAAGAAATCCATAGGGAATTCTCCATTCAAGATGGTATATGTCACTGAGGCTGTATTCCCAATTCAGTTGACCCTCCCTGTGGCCAAGTTCTTGTAGGAAGAGAAGGATGAGGAAAGTGACATGGCAAAGAGGATTAGTGACTTGGATAAAGTACATCAGATCAGAGATCAGTTGCTTGAAAAAGCTGCAACACATCAAAAGAGAATCAAGGAAGCCTTTGACAGAAAGGCAAAGGTGGACAATTTTCAAGTCAGAGACTTGGTGCTTAAATGGGATGCACTGAAGGAAAAGAAAGGCAATCATGGGAAGTTTGATGCTCTGTGGACTGGACCTTTTGTCATTGCTTAGATCCAGGGGAACAACACTTTCATGCTGCAAAGTATGGAAGGAGAGACAGTCTTTGATGGCCCAGTCAATGGGTAGTTTTTGAAAGTTTATGTTGTTTAAGGATTTCAGGCCTCAACATTGTAAATATATTCTTTTTACAAGTTTTAGTGTAGGCTTAGTTAGACTCCATGCCCAATGGAACACTAGGAAATATTGTTGATCTTGGTTTTGTATGAAAGGCAGTGATCTATAGTTCTTGAAACCTCATAGGAAGGATTTCATCCCTAGAAGGAGCCAGTGTTAGCTCTGCTATGCAACACTGATATTCTAAGATTAGAAAGGATCATGGCCTGATTGTTATGTCCAAAGAAGGGGTTTCACATTAGTCACTCTTCTATTCTTTCCTTCTACCCCACTTACTCTCCTCCATCTCCGTTTCCCTATTTGCCTCATAAACCCGACAAATAACCCCCTTTGACTTTAGCCCCAAGCGCAAAACCACAAACCTACCAGAAAACCCTACCATATGTCTTAGTGCGTTCATAACTTGTCGCGTCGCATTCCCACCATTGATCATCTCGTTGATCCAACAACTCCCGTCACACTCGATAAAGGCGCCCTGCTCGACCATTCCCCACCGTCAAATTATCTCCACCAAGATCTGATGGTCTTCGCTCTCATCGTGCCAACAATTAGATCGTGTGTTAGCACACGATGAGAGCAGTTTTTCTCTCTCATCTGCTGCTACATGTCGATCGTTGAATGGAATGGCTCAGCCCCAGGTTTTTACCACTTTATGCCTGAAAGTGGTGAGATAAAAACCATTATCGCCCAACCAATTCGCCCCGCCCGGTAAACACACATGTAGCTCTGTAGCTCGATGATTGTCCAATCTGCCCGTTGAAGATCCAACGGTCATAACACACCCAGCTCCCACCTTGGCCGATAGCCTTCGCCAAGCCATCTCCGCCATCAATTTCCCCGATCCAACGGTCATTCTTCTCGCTCACCCAAATCGTGCAGCTACCCATGCATTTCACGTCCTCTAACCATTCTATTGTCCGAAGAAGGAGATGACCAGTTTTGCCATCATCAGTCGCAGTCAGACCCCCAACCACCATATTTAATAGAAAGCATGGCCAAGGGCGAAAAGGACATAACACGATTCCGTAACTGAATTTATCAGTCATGGAATCCACTGGTACGAGCACTCCAACAGCCTAAAAGGACAACGCAACACCTAAACAGATCAGATTCACCCACTAAAGCAAGCAAACACATTCAGAGACTCCATCAGGCAGTTAAATGAAGTTGGTGGTCAATTATGACCTTTCCATACCTAAACAGCCAAGTGCCCTAGTATTGTAAACTAATAAATACCCAGAAGAAAGATGTAATCAGGGTTCGTATTTTGATGTAAAGTTCAACTTCTAGAGACTGTAGACATTTTGTCACTTGTAGCGACTCATCTTCATTTTCAGCTAATATAAGCTTCTTTTGCTGTTAACTGCTCACTGTCCATTTTCTTCTTATTCTAAGCTTGTGCCTGATATGCTGTATTCTTGAGCTCCTGGTCTTTAGCACTAGATAACTGTCATCTTATCTTTGTGTTAAAGTATTGATTGTATTACTGAATAGGTTTCTCAGGTTTCTTTCTATCTAATGTAGGAGAGTTGTCATCCTGTTCTTGCATTAATAGATTATATTTACAGGTTTCTTTACTGGTTGCAGTTGGCCATCACATGGTCTTGTGCATCTGCTGGTGTGGTTAGTATTCTCCATATTCACCTAACATCTAAAACTGTGAGCATTGGTGGTCTAAAGCCTTGTAGTCTGAGGGTGTTCATGCATGTTTGGAGTGAAATAGAGTGAAAGTGGTTATCTGGCTTGAACCAAACCATCATTCCTTCCATTAAACCCACAACAATAGTTGAATTTATATGTTACTAGGCATCTCTGAGCTACAACCTAGGAGAGTTTCTTGGAATCCTAACATGTTCATCCAACCATGAGTAAGTCTTCTAGCATGCGCTCCTTGTTCATCATGTTCGTTGTCATGCCATGTATCATCTATGTACCTATCTCTGCAATCACTCATGATGAGATGACATCAAATCGAGAAATCTCCAAATCTACCATGATGTATCATATTTTGTTCTTGGGTGTAGGTGACCAGTAGAGAGGACAAAGCTCTGAAACTGCACAGAGCACATGTCAAGCTAGGATGCGAGGCTTTGACACACTATCGAGAAAAACTGTGCAAAGGTCACTGAGAGGCTTGGTTGAGTAGTCTGTGATAGCAGTGACAACTATGGGATTTGGTTCGGCTGGGAGAAAAATTGAATTTTTTTTTCGGGGAAGGTAGTGTGGGTAGCAAGAGGCACTAACAACGAAAACTACATAGATTTTCAGAGGAGGCAGGGATCGGGCTGCAGGAGCTTGCTGGAAAAAACTAGGTAGATCTTGGAGGTAGTCATGCAGGACATGTCTTGGTAGTTTTTGGGTTGAGTGGGGTGTCGAGCAGAAGGTGGAATGTCCATGAAAACTATGCAATTTTCAAGGGGAGTAGCAAGCACACTGGTAGGGGTACTGGCTGACAGAACTATGAAATTTCTAGAGACAGTTTAGTGACAAGTAGCAGGTGCATGCCCCTCTTGTCTATGCAATTTCTTCAAGCAGTGCAAGCAGACAGACTGGCAACTTCTACGCAATTTTTTGGAGGAGTGCAACCTTGGGTCACTGCCCAAGTCAAATCATCTGGTTGACCAACGAGAGGCTTGATGGATAGGCTTGTGGGAAACATAGACTGAGATGGCTTCTTGGGAAGCTTCTGTTTTTCTCTGGGTGACAGTCAGCCAGGTTGATTCTAGGATTGTGGAGAGAAGACTACCTAGAGGGTAGCTTCAAGCTTTGCGTAGTTCTGGGCAAAAATGCTTGGTCATTATGGGCTAAGAGTGCACAATGTAGCTAAGTGGAGGTCTAGCTAGTGGAGGGTGGTTTGGTCGATAGATTTTTGGAAAAATGGTTATGTGTGTGAGCAAGTGAAATAATGTATACATGACCCTGTGAACACACACTCAACATGACTCGATGACAAGACACCTAAAACCAACAAGACAACCTATCTTAGTGTGATAGTATAATGGTGAAAGCAACAAGTGTGACACTCAGGATAAACCTTGAATGACCCTAATGACACTTTCCAGTTGTTACTTTCAACTTCGTGTGTGAGTGCAATAGATGTTTACATAACAAACATAACTCATACCCACAAAGACACACCTTCAACATCACTAGAACAAGGTTGCAAGCATAACATAGTAATTTACATGTTGAATATGATAGTTGGTCGAACAATAAAAAGGGAAGCAAGACATGTAGAGGAAACACATTAAATGACTTTTGTGTTTGCACACATGCATGTTATTTAAGACATGATGATATGACACTGACAAGAAGTCCTACAAACTCAACTAAGAGGTGTCCTTTGAAAGGTGTTCTTTACTTACCATACTTACCCTCGAGATGATCATGCATCTGATGGAGTTTGCATGTGGTCCTGATCTTTTTCCGTCACTCGGTCTCTTGGTCCTTTCCCTCAACTCCTTGGGAGGGATCTCAACATGTCACAGATTCTTGTTTTCATTGAGAGATAGGTCAATGTTGTTTCAGTGGGCAGTGATTACTGCCAGAATGAGGCCCTAGGAGGCCCATCTGCACAATTTATGCTTGAAAGACAAACAGGGAAGATTGGACAACACCACACAGTTTTGAGGCACATGAAACTGATGTGGGATGGGGGTCCTGGGAGGACACCTATGTGCAATTTTAGAGTGCAGTGCAGCCCAGGCAGATGAGAGGAAATACTGCGCAGTTTCTGGATGCAAGGAATTGCCACGGGATGGGTTTTGGGAGGACACATCTATGCAGTTTTATGTTGCAAGGCAAACTGTGCAGCCGAGGGAAAATATTGCGCAATTTTTGGAGGCAGTAGGTTTCAGCTGGGGAAAGACACTGGGCGAAACCACTGCACAGTTTTGGATGCCAAGGGATCCTTAGGTCTCTGTGTACTGAAAAGTTACAATAGGCAAGGGAGGAAGCTTGATGGTTGTAGAAGCAAAGTGCACAATTCTGGGAGGCTGAATGAGGCTAAGTTGCTTGGGAAATTGGCTGAGTGTGAGACTAGTGAAACATATGTAAACATCCATAAAACTTGAATGTGATCACACAAAAACACTTAGTTATGCAACATCGACCATCCAAAATGTATAAAACATACTCTTCTTGATGCAACAATTTTCCTGACAAGAGTATGTGAAGTGAGTGCAAAACATGTCTATGTGATGATGACAACTCATGCATGCATGCTTTCCCTTGAAGCAAACAACATTCCCTTTTCATGATAAAAATAAAATCCCTATGCCCAAAGATGACACATGCTGCTTAAATATGAGAACATGAACAACGTTTAAGATCACAAAGGTGAAGCTTGAGATCATCAACTTACTGAAAAGTGACCAAGGACGATCGCTTGCAGGATCCAAGGTAGGTCCGAAATTTGCATGCGAGGCAAAATTTCGGAGAGTGGTTGTAGCTGCTACAACAACAGTCAACCAGTTGAACCAAGCTATGGTTAGGCCAAACAAATTGTTTTGGAAGGAAACTAAGCATGCTTTATGGTACCTCAGAGGTGCTACCCAGTTTGGACTATGGTACAGATGGATAAAGGGAGTGAAACTGTGTGGGTTCACACATGCAAATTGGGCAGGGAGTCGATCAGACTGAAAGAGTACATCAGGTGGAATTTTCAATGTTGGGTCCTACTGAAGCCTAAAAAAGTTTTGCTACAACATGGGGGATGACCACTCGGTCCGGACCTTAAAGCAGCTCCTTTTCCGTTTGGAATGGTGGTTCCAATTGGTTTAACTAGGTCCAGTTACCTTTTCCCTATCGCTATTGGTTTATGATAATATCTTTAACTACCAATAGACAGGGATATCATATCATTTCTTCTTGCTGGTCGAGAAAGAGAATGACCCTTATGCTGATTTGGGTTCAACCAAGCCACAACTAAAATTTTGCCTCTTTGAGAAGAGAACTTAAAAGAATGTAGAACTTAATCTAAATGCAAACTTATTCTATGATGCAAGCAAAAGAAACTATCTTAATCCTATCTCAATCAAGCAGAGATAGATCTAACCCAACCAAGAGCAAGATATTTAATGTATTGGGATTTAAATATGTCTGGCTTATAATGAATATCAAGCTAACGAAGTAGTTCAATTAACTGACATTATGAATACCAAACACATCTTATTTAGAAACCTCTTAACTGAAATAATCAATCAACAACACAGGAAAAAGTTCATAGAATAATTTTGATCATTTAATCAGTAACTTGAATTATTAAACAATAATATGTAAAAGAAATTCTCAACATATCACTATTCAATAAATTAGTTTTAAAAGACAGATCTATGAGTAAATAGTTACTTAGAATTAAGAATTCAACCCATAAGAGCAGAGATAAATAATAACATAAAATAGAGACAAATTACCCACACCGACAAAAGTGCACAAATATGTAAGTAAATTGACACAATTCTGTCATCATAAAATGAAACCATCATTTAAAATAATAGTATTCGAAATACCAATTTATTGAATCCATTTCTCCAGCTCTGGTCTTTAATAGTCCTTTACAATGCTTGAGCTTCTGCTTTCAAAACCAGAGCTACAATAGTGCAAACTATGTTCATTGGACATAACTCAAAATGTAAAAGAAAAACCTCAATAATCTTCAGATATGAGATTCCACTCCTCCCACCTACGACTCTAAATTCCTATTACATAAGTGCTTTTAGAATTCTAGAATTGCAGAGGAGACCAGCCCCTAATCACATTCTGCAATATGCCATTTATAATATTTCCAAAGGTATTTTTGAGAGGAGAGTTTGTTGAATAAAATTCTGCCCAATCAATTTTATTTGCTCAAAATTCCAATATTTAATCGCTGGAGCATTCTCATTGATTGAGATATTTTTCTCCATATCTCTTCTACCGCTTTCCTGCAAAAAGAAATCAAAATAAATTAAGATGCAACAATAAAATCAAAATGCCATTTCTGGCATTAAAACGAATCCAATCAAATGCAATTAATTAAATAAGTGAAAATAAAATGTAAGCTTTCTATTGATGCCTGGGATGGTTTAATTGGCCAAGGATATCATTGACGAATGGGTCTGCATTCAGAAGAGGCTTGGACAAATGAAAATGCAGAAAATAAAACTCAGAAAATTGATTTTGTTTTAAAAATTCAGAGGTTGATCTTCTACCTGATTTTAGATCTAATAAATGACCAAATCTGTTAGTGAAACCTCCTCATAAATGTTCTCTTTGATTTTATCTTTCTAATGATCCATCCTGGGCCTCATTTGGCTAAGTATAACTCAATCTATGAGCTTCCAAAGTTGATGGGTCAAATCTGACATAAATCTGGAAATTATGTTGCTGGGCTAATAATCAGAATTTTAATTAAAAATCTAATCCTAAATTAGACTCTAATTATCTAATAATTAACTCTAATTTAATTGTTAATCATAAACTAAACTAATTATTTAATAAACTATTTATTAATTAATATTAATCTAATTAACTAACATATTAATATTTATAACTAATTAATATACATTCAATAATAATAAATTTTTATTTAATTAATAATTAATTATATATTATCTTTAATTAATTAATTTTAAAATTAATTTACAATTTTATAATATAGGTTAATATAACTTACATAAGCCTTTTAATGAAATCGAATCAATAAAACAATCGTAAATGAGGATGGCTTTAAGCTAAAAGCCATGAATTGACTTCATATCACATCGGTGGGAGCATATCACATTGGAGGAAAGTTTAGGTTGAGGTTTATAAAGCTTGTTCGTTGAGAATTTGCGATGCAGTGGAGCGATCACATTGATAATTTTTTATTTTAATATTAAATCATATTATCTTAACACTCCATTACCATTTCACTTATTCGTATGAATGAGTTTGAAACTCAAACAAATGAATTATGAATTTTCGCTATGATACTCATGTCCCTATGAACTTTTCGTAATCGGCAAATCAGGAGGTCAGGGTTATCGGGGTTTTTTAAAAAATGTGTCATTTAAAAACTTCTGATCTGATCATGTAAATATTTTTTTTTCGTTTTATCTTAATGAAGATAGTTTAGTTATAAAATTATCTAAAGCGTATTTGCCTATCTAAACTACAACCACTTTGACATTTTGGGTTTTCGAGATGAGTAATCTATTTGAAAATTGGAGTAAATTACTGAAATCCTGATGCTTCATGATTTGACTGTATAAGTAAAAAATGAAAAATGTTAGTGATAACTAACTAGGGGTTAATATTTAAAATAAATGCATTATTGAACTAATTTAATTACAAAAATGGAATATTGTAAATTTTTTGCATTTTTAACCGAGGCGACATAAATGATTAGACTTCAAAGGAGTGTCGTTTACAAACTAGTTGACCAAATGAGGTAAAACAAACATCAATGGGAAGCTTATAAAAAATCGATTTTAACAAAGCAATGAAAACATGAATATAAAGAAAATGAAAAATTAACAAAATCATAGGATAATCAACTTAATAAAAATCCTAAAAGGCGTTTAGCCAAATTTTTTATAAAAAGGGTCCCCATTATTTGAAGTGAACAAGTCAAAAATGGGGGGGTTGTGTTTTACCACAACAGGTCTACAATGGTTTCCTGGTACAACAAGAAGAAAAGATATGTGGCACTCAATTCGATAGAAGCAAAATACATGGCTGCAAGTTAAGAAACATGTGAGGCGATTTGGATGAGAAAGATACTTGTTGGATTTTTTGGTCAAATGACAAATGAAAATATGATCTATTGTGATAATTAGAGTTGCAAGCTCTCTAAGAATTTTATTTTTTATGATTGAACCATGCATATAGATATCCAGTATCCTAATTTATGAGACTATGTGCAGAGGCAGATAATGTTGTTGTAGTACATTCTGACAGAGGAACATGCTGCTGACACTTTGACAAAGGCCTTGTCAAGAGGGAAGTTTGAGTTCCATAGGTGCAAGATAGGGGTGGTTAATAATCTATTTCTTACTGAGAGGGAGTGTTGAAAAATGCAGTGAGAAATTCTCAATTTGATTTTACTTTGACTTATTTGAGGAAATTTGAATTTCCACACCAGCAGACAACTTGGATGCAGTTAAATTATGTGACATGTCTTGTGTCACCTAGTTTACTCAGTAAATTTGAGTTGGAGGAGTTAGAATTTAGTTAAGCATGTGTGATTGCTAATTTGTGGTAATCAAAGTCAATTATCTCAAGTTTTTTTTAGTTAAACTACTTCCAAGTGTTAGAGGAACTAGTAGAAGGTTAGTTGTGTAGTGGGACTTTAGTCAAACTCACTGATGATCTAGTTAACTGATCAATCAACCCAAAATATCTAGTGCATGAAGATAATTCGAGTTCCATAGGCTTGGTAGAGATTCCAAGGTAGTATAACATCAGCTGTAGACTAGTCTTGATTGTACAGGGGTTGCATGCAGTCAGATGATCAACCTTGGGAATTGCGTAATCCATTTTGGAGAAATTCCTAAATAATAGGGGCCTAATTTATCAGGAATTTTGAAAGGAAATAGGGGTTCAAGTAGAGGCATAAATTGACTAAGTCTAGCTCAGAGCTTCTAAGTGAGCATAGAGATAGGTTATGCAATTGTACATTGTGCTTGGTTGATCAAAGCAATTGTAACACATCTTTATTCACCATATTAATGCAAGCAAACATTGGGGTTTTTAGTAGTTTTATTTCCCGGGGAAAAATACTATTTGCATGTGTGTTATTTTTTATTGCATGTCTGATATTTTTGTTCTAAATTGTGAATTAACTTCCACATAGAAATAGAGTAGGTTTTTGTAATGTGATTTTGATTAAAATTTCATGAGAAATTGCAAATATATGTCGCAATTTATACAATGCACCCTCCTTGAGCACTATGTGTACCCTTAAGGCCTTTAAGATTCACCCTTCAGCCTTCCCTGATGCACCATGCATCCTTTTGGACTCTTTGAGTGCATGAGTGCACTTTGAAGGCAAAAAGAAGCAATCTTCAGCCTTTAAGAGTGCACCCTATGCCCTCCTGGGTCTCTTGAGTGCATGAGTTCACACCAAAGGCTTGAAGCCTTCCTCCTTCAGCCTTCAAGAGTGCGCCCTACACCCTCCATCACTCCCTTTAGCACACAACGCACTTGGGAAGCCTGAAGCTTTCCCCTTCGTCCTTCGGACTTGCGCGATGTTCCTTGCCTTGACTGTCTTCTTCCTTTGATCACATGAGCACATGTTGAAGCACGAAAGCCTCTCCTTTTTAGCCCTTCATCCTTTTAAAGTGCTATGATGTTCCCTGAACCACCTTTTGTTCCTCTTGAGCACACTAGAAAGGCCCAAACATAAAATATGCATGAATCATGGTAGGATAGGATATTTTTAGGCTGATAGTTACTCTCCATGAGTGATTGTAGATACAGGTATTCCAGAAACACAGTGGCAAGAACACATGAGGAAGATTGGGTGAGGAGACCAAACAAAAGAAGTTCTGAAAGTATGAAGAACATACTTGAATGTTGATGATCAAAGCAACTTCAAAGACTCCATTAAATAAAATATTCTTTGGAGGGTAAGGACATGAACGATCGAAGTTGCTCAAAGAATGAAGATAAAAATGGTAGCGATGTCACCACTAGAGAAATTCCATGTCATCAATGACTATTAGTCCCATTCATCAAATACAGTGAAATGTAAATTCTCATCACATGATGACATGGAAATCGTGATGTATTGTTGTAATAATTGTAAGGACAAATAGGTGGAAGTCCAAGGGTCATGAATGAACTAAAGGGTCATGGAAGTTGAAAAGACATGTACAATCAAAAGTCATATATAATTCCAAAAGTCATTTGGAATCCTAAAGGTTGTAGAAGTCCAAAGGTCGCAAGAAGTTAGATAGTCAAGAGTCATAAGGATGTGAAAGGTTTGATCATCAAGTTATAAATAGATCCTCGTTTCTCATGTAAAGGAATTTTAACCTTGGCTTCTCCCACAAGGAATTAGAGAGACAAAGTTAGTAATTTTTGGGAGCAAGTAGTGGCTATAATGCTCCACTATTGGAGCTAGTGGTGTTCATTGTATTTATGTATCTTGGGACTTTTGCTTGATATTGAATCCTTCAACGTCTACACATTTTCACACATGGATTGTGAATTTTGATAATACTATTCTTTGAATGTTTATGGTTCATGTTTTCTTCCATTAGTAGTAGGTTAATTGAACTATTTTGGTTACTTCGGTTCTCCTTGTTGGAAATGTTTTGTTATTCTATAATGATCATCATATCCTTGTGAACTAATTTTCTTGTTGTTAGAAAAGTCTTACTTATTTGCATTTGTCTCCATTAGGGTAGTACTATTACTTCTCTCTTGGAAGCTCACTTACGTTTCCCTCCGCAGTAGAAGAACCTTGATACATCGACAATTTGACTTTCATAAGGCATACTAGCTTTCTCATTCGAATGGAAAATTGTGCTTCTCTCTCATGCTAACATCTAAATCCAAGGCACATATTTAAGTAAAAAGACAATTGGGTTGTATTTGGGATGGGACTCCTTCACCAAAAAGTGTGAGGTCTCATTGGGACCTTATATCAAAGAGATCCTTGGTATTATGACAATATCCAATACCGTCAACATTCTGGTGCTAGAAGGAGGGTCGCCAATTTTTATGGCTGATAATTCCGCACACCCAAATTATTTTTCTTCTGGAAAAGGTAGAAATATTCCGAGCACCACTTCGACTCCTATTACTAAAATAGGAGGATATTCTTAGCCAAGCTCGGAATCAACTTCTGAGGTTACCTACAAGTAGATCCAAGCACTTTGACCCATAACCCATCGACAAGTAAAGGCCATTAGATTAATCCTTGGAGTGCACAACATTCCACACTTTTTGAAGAAGAAAGAAACAACCAATATTGGTATATTAGTTTCTATAGTGGAATATTTGGTCTTTCCACCCTTGAAGAGTTGGCAGAATTCGCAGACAATACAAAACATCAAGAACATCTTCCACCTCTTAATGACGGGTATGAGTGTTATGTGGAATTTTACATCTACCGATAAACACAACTTCCCTAAGTGGGTAGATACACTTAGAACAATAGAATTAAAGAGTTTAACCTTTTCATATAGAAGATAAATAAGACAAGGGACCTACTTGTTATATTTCACTTCCCTGCGTCTCCTTTGAATAGCTCTCGTCGCTCCTTCTCAAAGTAAATCTACTCGATCAGTAACTATAATCATAAACAAAGGACAAAATACCAATCAAAGCAAGAGATCTATCTACTATAAGCAAATTGAATTGAAAGAATTTACACATATAATCATCATACATAAAGACAAGAATATGGGAAAAGGTGTAAACAACTTTATTAAGTAGAAGGAAGAGTTACAACCAAAGAAGTCTGATCCCATGTCACTCATCGAGCTTGAGTTCCATCCTTCATCACACCAAAAGAACAACACTCTAACAGCATAACAATACTTGCTTATGATCTCAAACGTCAAACCAACAATATCTCCTTACAATTCTTCAAAGTCTAGCCCCTGATCACTATGATGAGTGCTCAATTTATAGGGAAATGGAGGTGGGTTTGTCATAAATTGGACATTAAATGGCCTTTCTAATTTGGGAGTTAGTTTCCATGGAGGAAGGGATGAGAGGATAAGAGGTTATTTGATTCATTCCTTATCCAATTTCAATCTCATAGGAGAGAATAAGAGGTGGGAATCTTCTCGAATGGTCTAAAATGGAGGAATATTCCTAGAACCCTATGAAGACTTCTCTCAATCTTGCCCAGCGCAGGTCAAAGTGGGCCTAGGTGCTCTCCAGAGCAGGCTTGAATGGGCCTAAGTGCTTTGCAATGCATTTACCCCTGGCCAAGGCTGCACTGGTCCATGAAGGAGTCATTTCAGGATGTCTTCAGGCTAGGAAACTTTCAGGAATGATGGCATTCAATGTGATGACTTGTTTAGGGCTTGTAGCAACTGAATTAGGGTTTGCTGATCCCTAAAAGTACTGATGTGAATGATGGGAGTGATGTGCCCAAATAGACCTGTAATAGTTCCCCCCTAAAGCATGAAGTCGAAAATAATAATGTCGAGTGATATGCTTTATGATGTGATGAGGAGGTTTTGAAGCGGATGGTGACCTGCATTAATTACAATACATAATATCAAGATATTTTGGATTTTTCATGAATCGCTGAGGGAAGGCATACCCATGTTCATCATATAAACTTTCATTACATGTACATAGATAGTTGTCTACAGATATAGATCCATGATGGGATGACCGTCAATGTAAAGCCATCGTACAAATGATTTAGTACTCTCCTGAAATCACAGCCCAGATAGATGAAACTAGATCTGGGGTCTTCTATCTCGTCAAATCATTTGCTCAAGTACAAGTCTAACCATGTGAATATGTGACATGAAGTCGAACATGGGAAGACATCGTTTGATAACCAACCAATGACGTAAGGTATTAATAGACGCGAGAGAGATCACCGATAATGATAATGATTCTCAAGGTACTGCACTACATTTTGCATTGTGTGAATGGATGTTTTGATGTTGAACAACATACAGAGTCTTTCGGTCAAATGCCAGTGATGTCAACCTGTTTCCAGAAGCGAGAAACTTGCCATTGATGTATGCAAGCCTCCAGGTACTAAAAGGGTGTTTCTAAGTCAACTTCTTGGATAATGTGCTGATGTCGACAAGAAGCGACTCGTCACAGGAGGTCCTTGATGTATCTCACATCAACGACATGAAAAAGTGTAATGATTTTGGAGACAGAATGTGACTGACGACACAAGGTTCAGGAATGGTAGTCATGAAAATGAAGGTTTATGAGTATTGCAAAGGATTAATTTTAACTGAGTGACTTCTCTTGAACATGTCGACGAAACTGAATGAATTGGAAACATTGACCCAAAATCAAAGTAATGGATGGCATGATAGACCATACGTATGATAACCATCAAGCAGATAACCCAACCCAAATAGTCAGAGAGATGAAGTGAAAGTGTCATGTTCAAGAGCGTCTTGCTACCATAAAGTGGTTTACACCTTTTTCTCATTTTCCCCAGTCATTGCTGACCAGTGCCTCTTTATTTTTATCAAGCTTGAGGAGGATAACATATGCCTGTTGTATAATTCCACCCTTAGGGTGAATCCATCGCTATGTGATGTTTTAATGAGTCCAATGAAGGTGAAAATAGGTCTTGTCATGATGGACAAGTTTGTCGCTATTTGATGTTTTAACGAGTTTAACGACAATGAGAACTCAGTCCTTTTCATGTTTAGAGAGTTTAAAAAGGGACAGAAAGAAGACTCCACAAGTTATTTTTTGTAAGTTTGTCTCTCAGGACCGAAAAAATGTAAAATAATACAAGAGAGAACCTATTGACCATGTTTGATCGAATATTCCTTTTTTTAAAATAATCTATCTCAGTCCAGAAAAAGGTTAAAATTATACTGAGTAGATGTCATTTCCAATCCATTAACGAGTTGAAAAGGACAAGTGCTCAACAATCTTTTCATTTTTTGAGAGTCTAAAAAGAGCTTAAAGAGGACTCCACTTTGAGGAATGAGTGGTGTCTAGGATAGCGACTGGACCCGATGATGTTGGAACTTCTTAAACATGTTGATTTATGTGAAGAGGTTGGTTAATAAGACCACTCATTGTAGTTGTTCGTAAAAAAGGGTAAAAAAACCAAGTGAAAGCGTATGATCGGCCAAGAAGATAGTGACGATGGAAGGAGAAAAAACAAGGCTCATATGATAGAAAAGGCTGATAAAATGGCAATCACGAGGGTTAAAATGGAGATGGGTTCATTTTTACACAAGCTTGAACCATAGAAAACTATTCTTGGATCTAGTTTCATGTTTACACAAGCTTGAAACGAAAAACTATGCTTGAATTCAGTTTACATGCCCCCAACATGATGACTCGATTGTAGCTGTTTTAGAATTGTGAAATGGGTATGTATTTACTCTTGATTATTATCCTTTTTCTCCTTTATTATCCGTCTTATGCCATAATATAATAACAAATTGATAGGATTTTGATAAGGAATGAATAAAACAACTCTTGATACAATTTGACCAACCAAACTATCTCTCGTCACTTTTTATGTAGAAAAACAACAGAAGGAACAACTATTGTTCCCAAGTCGGAACAAGAAAAGCTAATCGAGGAAAATGAGATGCGTCGGGTGTGCTCAAACCAAGGAACAAGTCAAGGAGATCAGCGTAAGATAGAAGAATTGTCTGCAGATAGCATTTAGTTGTTATTCCCTCAGGAACTCCTGACCCTAAGGGATCACATTTATCTTTTCCTTTTGACTATAAAAGAGAAGACTGAAGAGGGATCTCTCGTCTTTTTAATTGGATTGTAATTTTAATTTACAGAATGGTGATTTTGAGAAACAAGATTGTGTTGTAATGATCAGTGACTTTGATGACTAATATACAACTTGCGTTGCTATTCGTTCGTATCTTCTGATCGTTAAGCAGTGTTTATTGGTGGCTAGGGCCCGATCTCTGGTGGAACTTATTGTTGTTCCCTGTTTTATGCATCTTCCATTTCCTGCAAGTTATTCTACTTTATAGATTTTCAATTGATGTATTTTCGTTGAATCAGATTTCAGGTATTCATTTCATTAATACACTGTCATAGTTGGTTTTATTTAATTCATGTTGTGGATTGAATTAGTTATCGGTTAAAGAATCATTTCCAGTTAATTGCAGAATAAAGCGTGATTGGTTAAATGCTTTCCTTTTACCCAATAGTTTAAGTACAGCTGAAAGAGCTTAGTTAATACTACAGTGCTCTTGATTGATTATCATTTGAATTTGGTTGACTAATATTGAATTGCGGTATTGTTTGAGATAGAGTCATGATGCTTAGATGAGTTATTTCCTTTAGAGTTACAAGCTTGAGATTTATGATTGCATCCGTTTACTCTTGTATTGAATTTCGTACCTTAGTTTAAAACATTACTCTATGGATTTATAGCTTGCACATATTGTGTACACTCTTGGAATAAAAAGACTTACCTAGGTTGATAATTAATGTGAGGCAATTAGGAGTTTAAAAATACACTTTTTAGCACCCAACATTTTGGCGTCGTTGTGGGGGAGAGTGTTGCCATTTCACAAAGAGTGATGTCTGTCTGTTGAAAGAGAATTGGGTATTAAAAACGGGAGGTAAGAACCTGCGTATCGAGTGAGTAAAATGCTCACTCCTCTGCCCGCTTTCCAGCAGAATTGTGTAGGAATTTAAGATAGAAATGAATGTTTGTATTTTTGTATGAATGACTAAGAAGAAAAGACCAGAAAAAGATATAGTTCCTCCCCCAAAACTTGAAAAATTCAAGGGATTGGTGACCCTTGGACGATCAACCTTCATTGACGAAATCATAAGAAAAGTTGAGTCTCAGTCATCAGTAGGAACCCAAACTATTGCTACTAGACACCTTACTATTTCCCTTCAGGCCACAGTATCGCCATCTGTAGCTAACGCTGAGATTCACAGTAATACTGAAGGGTCTGAACAGAGTTTTCAAGATATTGAAAATTCACAACCATGCCCTTCACACGAAGGGAATTCTTGCATCCTCCGTGAAGGAGAAGGAGAAATAGGTAATCTTGAAATTAAATCATCAGAACCTAGATCTCCTGAAGTAGTGATCGAAAAAAGAACACCCAGTGTTTTGGATCAAGGTAGTGCTGTTAAAATCATTCCAACCTCTTTTGGACATCCTAGGAACAACTATTCAGCTCCAGAGATCCTTGAAGAATATTGGCATATTTTTAATCAAATGGCCAATAATCAATGACAGCCCCAGAAATCTATGTTACCATACCCTATTGTAGACACAACCGTCAATGCCCCCATGAAAGCTATTCCATTACAGAATATTCCTACCTTTCATGGGCTAACTTCAGAAGACCCTGATGGATTCTGTTTTGAATTCGATGTCCTATGTAGGGGTTATGCTTACACCATTGATCCCTAGAAGATGAAATTGTTCTCCTCTACCCTCAAGGGAGCAGCCCTGCGTTGGTTTATGGGACTTGGTGGAGGTGCCATCAATGATTTGGAACTAGAGAACTTAAAGATGAAATCTTTCAAATGGTAGCTAAGCCTAACGAGACTCTGCAAGAATATGTGGAGCATTTCCAATATAATCTACAAAGATCTCCTTATGCAAATCTACCTGATAATGTTCTAAAAACCACAATGATTAAAGGTATGAAAGACCAATGGGCATAAACACTGAATATAATGGGTAAGGGTGATATTTATCAAGAAGATTATGACAATATTATAGACTTGTGCATTAGGTGCTCCAGGGGAAGTACAAGGTTGAAACCAGCCACACACGATGCGATCACCAGAGACAGCAAAGCCTCAGGAGGAAGCATTACAAGAGTCGAAATTGGCAATCTATTAGAGGATTTAAACACTAATATCTTGGGAACCCTAACAACACAATTAGATATCATGCAAGATAAACGAAAACAGGCCGAGGTAGAACAAAACTTGGCTATTTTCTGTCCCCATTACAGAAAAAAACACAGTCATAAAGAATGCTTGCTAGATATGATACAGGCCTGTGCCATATGTACCAAGGAGCATGCCACATAAAGTTTCCCATCGCTCCCAGGATTAAAAGCAGTCTTCAAGGAAGCGGAAGAAGAATTAGAACTAGTATATCTACTGAACCAACGTCGTCAATGACAAGCATGTTAGACAGGTATGCCTACTGATCCATCTTTGTTATTTCCTCCCTCGCAATGTAATTCTCAACAATATTCAGGGTCAACATGGCAAAATCAACCACCTTTTTCTACTTGGCCCAACCAGTCAAATCCAAACAATAATTGGTCAAATCCCTCTTACCCTCCACCATTCTGGTAGAAAAATCCCTTTCCATCCCAATGGTCCCCTTCCACCTCACAAAATCAAAACTGGCAATCAAACTGGCAAAGATCCATGAACCAGCCTATGAGGACAATTCCTCTGTCTCAACCTACTTTACCAGCACCTTATACATTGCAGTAGAATCCTCAATCTAATATACGACCACAACTCCCATCCCAACCCAACCCAAATCCCAACAATAGACCGATCCAATCAATGCAAATCATTGAAGGTCTAGACCTTGAAGTAGATTTGAGAGAGTGTAATGAACTCAAGTTAAGATCTGGATGCATAATCACTCTAGATGAGAATAAAACCTGCAACCTAAAGAACCACACCCAAATAAGCCTTTGAATGTAAACGATTGACAGGGGAAGATACAGTCAGGCAGAAAACTCCTGAACAGATCATAACTATTCCCCCACAATTCCTAGAAAGATTGATGATACCATGCCCAATTGAACATCCCGACTTTGATCTTCTGGATGAACTCGAGAATATCTGTATAAAAATACTCCTCCTCCAGGTTATTCAAGACATTCCAATATATGCCAAAACTACTAAAGAATTGTGTATAAAGAAGTCTGTGAGGCAAACAAAAATAACCCCAATTATCCATGTTGACGGGACTTTGTTTGATTTATTACTAAGCAAAGAAACACCTGTAAAATATGAACACCCAGGAAACCCCATTATCATAGTACACATAAATGGCCGCTCTTTTCTCAATGCTTTAGTTGATTTTGGGGAAGCCATTAACATTCGCACAACAACAACTTGCGAAATAATTGGCATCACAACCTTGGAACCAACAACTACCTTGCTGGAACTTACTAACTACTTAGTCGTTAGGCCAGAAGGAACATTATCGGATGTGATGGTTTCTATAGACACTTGGGAATATCCGGCAGATTTTTTGATCATTAACCTTAGGAACCGACTAGATGGACATCCTTTAATTTTAGGAAGGCTTTGGTTAGCAACTGCTAATGCTTATATTAGCTGCTGGATAGGCAGTATGACCATAACTAGAGGGAATGATGTGAATAATCTAGCCTTATACCCTCCTACTCAACCAAGCCTAACCATTGTAAAAACTAGGAGGAAACCTGTAACATATTTAATAGAAAATATTCGGTCACCATTGACTATGGTAGATTCCCTTGAATTTAAAAACCAAATAGAAGACGATGTCATCAATACCTTTATCAATCATCTTGCTACAATATCTAGCTTGAAATGTCACATGATTAAAGCAGTCCTTGACAATGAAATTGAAGAAGATTCCCTAAGAGATATTAATGACCAACCAATACCAAAAAACACTATCTATAATATAAAACTTATTGAAATTGAGCCAGGGAATATCTTAAATACTAATAGTAATCTGAGTGATGACAAGCAACAAAAACTTATTCAAGTCCTTAGGAAATATAAAGGATCTTTTGCTTGGGATTACCCATACATGAAAGGGATTGACCCTCAGCTATGTATGCACCACATTTACACTGAAAAGATGCAAGACCCATTAGAAAACCTTAGCATAGATTAAATCCTAACCTAAAGGATATTGTTAAAGAAGAACTTCAAAAACTATTAGATGTGAATTTTATCTATCGTATATTTGACAGTAAATGGGTTTCTCCATTAGTAGTGGTCCCTAAAAAGAATGGGAAGTGGCAGATATGCGTTGACTATATAGAACTCAACAAAGCAACACAAAAAGACCATTTTCCCCTTCCATTCATCGACCAGGTCCTAGACACACTGGCAGGGAAGAAATTCTTCTCTTTCTTGGATGGCTTCAGTAGCTACAACCAAATTCAAATTTCCCCTAAAGACCATGATAAAACTACTTTTACAAGCCCATGGGGAACATTTGCTTACAGGGTATTACCTTTTGGATTGTGCAATGCACTTGCCACATTCCAAAGAGCCATACTCAGTATTTTTGCAGACTTGATAAATGAAGGATTGGAGGTATACATGGACGATTTCAAACCCTATGGAGATGACTTTGAACAGGGATTACAGACATTGGAGAAAGTCCTGGAACGGTGTATTGCAACTAGGCTCTGCGTAAGCCACGAGAAGTGCCATATGATGATGGAGGGCTTGATCCTGGGTCATTTCATTTCAGCAACTGGAATTCAGGTAGATCTAGCAAAAGTATAGGTAATCCTCTTATTAGCTACTCCCTGCACTCAAACAGAGGTACGTAGTTTTTTGGGATTTGTAGGATATTATCGTAGATTTATAAAGAACTTCTCACAAATTGCTGCACCATTATATGCCTTAACAAGAAATGTTGATTTTATATGGGTTGACAAATGTGACATTGCCTTTACAAAATTGAAATGACTACTGCCAACAACACCAGTATTACGAGGGCCGAATTGGGACATACCACTCTAGATTTCATCAAACACATCATATTCAGCTGTTGGAGCAGTTCTTGGCCAAGAATATGACAAGAAACCCTACGCTATATACCACATTAGCAAAAATTTAACTCCTGTTGAGTTGAACTATATAGTAACAAAGAAAGAGTTTTTAGCTGTTATTTATGTTATTAACAAATTCAGACACTATATAACTGGATACCCTGTAGTTCTCAATACTGATTACTCTGCTATCAAATATTTAGCTAATAAACCCATCATGAAAGGAAGAGTGACACGTTGGTTACTACTTTTGCAGGAATTTGACATATCTATAAAGGATCGATCGGGGAGGGAAAACCTGGTGGAAGATTTCCTCTCTCGAGTACTAAGAACAGATGATGTAATGGTGAGAGAAGACCAGTTCTTGGATGAATACCTAGTTGCTGTGGCCATAAAAACACCATGGTATGCAAATTTGGTGAATTATTTAGCAGTAGGAAAACTGCCCAAACATCTAACACCCGAAGAAATGAAATTAATAGCGCAATGCAGCACTCAGTTCTCTTGGATTGGAGGATACCTTTTTCACATTGGGGCTGATATGCACATTTGCAGGCGTATCAGGGAAGAGGAAATTTATGATATCTTAAAAGCATGCCACAATGGACCTTGTGGTGGACATTTTGTAGACCATAGAACTGGACATAAAATTTTGCAAATGGGCTACTACTGGCCCACGATTTTTAAGGATGCTAAGAAATTTGTCCAGGCATGCGATAGTTGCCAAAGGAGGGGCTGCCCTGGCCAATCTGATGAGATTCCCTTGCATCCATAGTTGGTGATAGAACCCTTTGAGCGATGGGTGTTAGATTTCATTGGGATGATCAACACACCGTCCAATCAGAAATCATACATACTGGTTGCAACATAATACGTGACTAAATGGATGGAGGCAGTAGAATTACCAAGAGCGATAGAGGAAACAGTGATTAATTTTCTTTTCAAAAATTTTGTGTGATATGGCTTACCCAGAGAAGTAATTACTGATGGGGGGGCATAATTTGTAGGCCACAAGGTTGCTGCTACACTGAAGAATCATCACATTATTCACAAAATTATGTTTAAGTATCACCTATAGGCGAATGGGAAGGTGGAGAGTACCAACAATGTAATTGAAGCTATTCTAACAAAGAGAGTCTCATTGCACAAACGGGATTGGGTGACTCAACTGCTAGAGGCCTTGTGGGCATATCGCACGACTTGGAGGAACACAACTAGATACTCTCCATATCAGCTGGTATTTGGTAAGGAACCCATTTTTCCCTTAGAATTTGAGATACAGACACTAAGGATAGCCCAGGAAGTGGGACTAGATTTAACTGAAGCCCAGATTAACAGACTACAACAAATAAATGAATCAGATGAAATTCAGCTATTGACTCTACAACATACTACACTCATTCAACAACAAAGAGCCAAGTGGCATGATTCCCTAATTAAGAAGAAGACATTTCATGAGGGCGACTGGGCTCTTCTTTATGATTCTAGGTTTTAAGACTTCCTTGGTAAACTGCAGACTAGATGGTTAGACCCCTATGAAATGAAGGAAGTACATGACAATGGCACTCTTACATTGGCCACCATTGATGGGTCTAACTTTTCCTTCAAAGAAAATGGGCATTAGGTACGCCTTTACCAAAAACCACTCACAAGAGAATCCTTTTACCAACAGATACACAAAGACTCCACCATGCAAATCTTAGCTGCAGAAGGAAATCCTTCAGCAACTTCATTATTGTAAAAGGTTATTCCTTTTTGTAAAAACTGTAAATATGATTGCTGATCTGATTTTTTGCATTTTTATTTTTATTTTTGTTGTTCCCACTTCGGAGCAACACGTTTGATTTTTGTTGTTCCCACTTTGAAATAGCATGTTTGATTTTTGTTGTTCTCACTGCGAAACACCACAATTGATTTTTGTTGTTCCCACTTAGGAACAACATGTTTGATTTTTTCTGTTCCTACTTCAGAACATCACATTTGATTTTTGTTGTTCCCACTTCGGAACACCATGTTTTATTTTTGTTGTTCCCACTTCGGAATAACACGTTTGATTTTTGCTGTTCCCAATTCAGAACAACACATTTGTTTTTGTTGTTCCCCCTTCGGAACAACACGTTTGATTTTTGTTGTTCCCACTTTGGAACAACACATTTGTTTTTTTTGTTCCAACTTCGGAACAACATGTTTGTTTTTGTTGTTCCCACTTCAGAACAACACTTTTGTTTTTGTTGTTCCCACTTCGGAACAACACGTTTGTTTTTTCTCTTCCCACTTCGGAACAACACATTTGTTTTTACTGTTCCCACTTCCTTTTTCTATTCCCACTTCGGAACAACACTTTTGTTTTTGCTATTCCCACTTCGGAACAACACTTTTGTTTTTGCTGTTCCCACTTCGGAACAACACTTTTTTTGTTGTTCCCACTTTGGAACAACACTTTTGTTTTTGTTGTTCCCACTTCGGAACAACACTTTTGTTGTTGTTGTTCCCACTTCGGAACAACACTTTTTTTTGTTTATTGTTCAAATAATACTTTTTTTTAGAATTTGTTGCTGTTCCTTCTTTCGACCAGCATTTTTGCTTCTTAAAGTCATGGTTTTTTGAATTTTTTGTAATGTTTAACAACACTCTAGGACTATTCGTATCTAATCTCAGCCCCATTTTTCTGTTTCTCTTTCATGGCAGGAAGTACAATACTTTTATAAGGATGAGAATTATGGATTCTATTAAAGTAGGTGAATATCCTCAACGTTATGATCTTTAACAAGACAAGTTCTTGATGATAGGTTTCTTAAAAAAAAATAAAAAATGGGGAAGGACACAATTATTTATATATTACTTTACTGTATTGACTTCTGCTGTATATAATATCGATTGATAATCTTTACCATGCTGGTTCCACCCCTCCTAATTATCATCCTCTCTGTCTATTATAAGTGAGATTATGGGTATATTTTTTCCTATTAATATGTTCAACTTCTTCCACTATCTCTGCTCTTAAGGAGTACTAAGCCTCCCTCTATTTATTATAAAAATGTGTAAAAACAACAAATTTTGCCTACAAATAGAGGATAGAGGGTCTCATTAAGAGCCAACCTACCATGTTCATAAGGATGTAGCAATGTAACATTCTGACTATGGCCACCACACCAGGGTTATGATCCAAAGGATGGCTAAAATATCCTTGGAATAGGAGGTCTCATCATGAGCTGACCTAATCACTTTTTTCTACTTCCCAGTGAATGGCAGTGTGGTCATCTGGTTACCATGCCATCACACTAATCTCTTCTATAAAAACAACAATGGAATTCTCTAACTATAAATTGAGGATCCTGGCTCATATGGGTTAAAAAGTAACTATGTCGAGGCTATGGACGCTTGCTGGCAACAAAAGCTCTGCTTATGGTATTGAAGTTCCATTTTTCAACATCAATAATTATTATAATACCCTCTTCTTACTTTTCTTTTTATCAAAATAATTATTTCCTTAATTTCTGCCTACCTTGAACCTTTATGCATGAGTTAATGTTTTTTAATTAATCATATCATTTGCAGCTGAAATATCATCAGCAAAGCATCTTTCTTGCATATTGTCGTCCTCTTTCCTTACTGCATAACCTATCATCAACCAAAGTATCTTGTCTCTTATCAATAACCATCATTACACACCTCACTTTCATAATATCCATACCCTTTACAGTCCTCTCATTAATATATGTACTTAGTCCCATATTAATGTCGCATCTTTCACCCTTGTACGTTGCTGTCAGAATAGCATTCACCCGTCCATTCGATCGTAGGTGACCTCTCATCTTGAAGGGGGGAGGGGACCTTCATCACACTCGTGCATGCGGTATAACTATTTTATTGAATTTCATAGGTTGATATGGTACTCTATGATCACACGGCATGTGGCAAAATAATAGTCCTCAAATTAATGAATTTTAATAGAAATATCGTTTAAAATTGGAAAACTTAGCTGTTACAACTTACTTCTTGTTCTATCTCTCTGTTGATGTCTGTTGCTATGTTTTGTCCATTGCACTAATCCTTTGTAATAGTAGGAAGAACTCAAGAATTATGGGTGGTAAGTTAGTGCGTTGTGAACCTCTAGTGCTAGAAATATCTGACAGAGCCAGAGAAATTCTGGTCCGCGCAGGGTGGATAACATACTTCACAAGATTTCAGCCCTCTAGTGAGGAAATCGCTATTGAATTTTTACAGCATCTGCAGAATGGCCAATCCCTGGTGAGAGGTAGAAGAATTACAGTATCAGACACTATAATAACTGAAGTATTTGGGCTACCGACAAAAGGGACTACATGGCCAAAGAAACACATAATGTTACAAGATGCAGTGGACATTTTCAGAGATGCAGGCGAGGAATTAATCAAGAAAGGCAAGGGCATACAACCATATTCTCTGGAATAACCATGGCGTGAGTTGGCAAATATTGTCCAGAGGTACATTACCTATGATGGATGAAGAGACATGGTAAGACCACGAAAACTCAAACTTTTAGCTGTTTTGAAACAAAAGATCACTGTAAATCTGCCATCTTTCTTGAATTTATTGTTGCATGATACCACTGATAGAATAAGACGGGATAGGCACCCGGAAACTGTAGTTAGCGACCATGGTTTGATAAGACTAATTATTACCCACAACCTCTTTCAAAAAAACTTAACTTGGGATGGTCTCATAGCACCTCTGGAGATTAGCCAAAACCATGTAATTCAATGTTCTGAAATTTTGGAAATAAGCCAGCAGGGCCTTGTTCCAAAAAGGAAAGGGTCTACCCTCTCAAACATTGAACCCCACAAGTGCAAGTAGTCTGAAAGGTTATATTTGGCCCAGAGAATGTCTGTAGATAGCACTGAATAACCTATAGAACCATCCAAGCCAATTATTATACAGGACTCTAAGTCGGAAGCAGAGGAAGAACTTGAAGAAGGGGAAGGATGTCATCTGGAATCAGAACCCGGAGAAGAGGCCAACTCAGGACAAGAACTCAAGGAAGAGGATAGATCAGACTCAGAATAAGAAAGGGCACAACACCTTGATGATGAACTGGAAAATGAAGAGAACTGCCTCAAGCATCAACCATGAGTCCCTAAAATGATATTCTGTAGGATTTTGAGACAAGGATGGCTCAGGTCCTGGCAAATCTAAATTCATACATGCAGCCTCGAGGATCACTTGATCCTAAATTAATGAAACTCCATCCCCAAAAGATTCTAGGCATACAAAAATTCTGCCCTCTGACCAGGAAAAGGAAGTAGACACAGAAGTTATTCATGGATCAGACAACCAGTCTGGTGAAATAGTTCTATTGGAACACAAACATGATAAACAATAGGAATCTTTAGATGCAGAAGCTATTGAAGATCCTATTAGTATAAAAGAGGCTCCTCAGAAGAGGCAAGTATCTAGAGAAAAACTAAAGAAGTTGAGGCACAAATATCAAAAGCTTCAAAAGACTGTTAAAAGGCTACACAGGAAGCTTAAAAGAATTGCAAACGACAAAGCCCAGAACACTACTCTTGAAGTAGTCTCTGTGGCTACATAAACAGAAAGGTCAACAGAGACCCAAACTGAACTCATTCCTACTTGAAAAATAGCCACCCAGGCAAATTTGCATGTAGACTTAGTGGATGCAACCATTCAGATGGAGGGTTGGTCCTCCAGAAACAAGGAAGTATATACCGAGGAAATATCCTCTCATAGCACAGGCACTCAGACAAAAGAAAAAGCCAAGGATATCCTATCAAGAAAATACCCTACTTTCCTAAAGTTATATGAAAAACTGATTCAAGCCTCGCTTGCTCTAGAACGATGTGAACAAGAGATAGTCCCTCTGCAAAAATATCAAGAATTGCAGAAACAGTTTAGGGAATTAACCATAATTGAAAATGGGACCTTTGACAGATTGAGACAGGAAGAAGAAAAGCTGAAGAAGGTAAAGACCAAGCTGGACAGAGCCAGGAATTAGATAGACACCATTTGTTTGCTATTTTCAGATGTCTTGACATGTAGGTCTTTGGCCACAAATTATGCCCTGTTCTTATTAGAACGATACTTATTGTTAAAAGTTAAAGCCACAAGACTTGGCAAGCTAGTCGAGTTAAAGACGACTAAATATTTTATAAGTTGCTGCAAGGAACATGGGGCAAAATTCCAAAGGCTTCTTTGCGAATTTTATCTACATAATTTCATATTAGAAGGAGAAGTTGATAAGAACCATAGCCCTTTTGTTGGAGATATTCAATTCCAGGCTTTTCTATCTTTTGTAGTTAATCAACTTAAGTGGTTTGAGGCATATAATTCATTCCAAAGATAGGAACACGAGTTGGATCTCTAGGTAATAAGTGAGCCTACTCACCCTTTGCAACTATTTGCTAGACATAAAAGGTTGATGACACAAGAAGGCATGATTCAAATTTTAGGGCCCATATATAAAGAAATTGTATAGAAAGGCACAACATATTTCCTCTCTATCCAAGAAAGGTCCCTGACTGCATCGAAAATGAGATGGATGGTCTCAACTAACAGTGTTAAGGAAAGATAACCATTTAATTATGGGAACTTCAAAGCTGCTGCAAGCCGGTTAATCACATATAGCAATCTTATTTTGAGGGAAGGGCCTTATTGGTTGGGATGTCGATTTAGATGTCCCATTATTTGGTATCCTCCTAAAGGGTATCTATTTGACTATGAGTTATCTGAAGGACACGAATAGAAAGCCTTTGCAAATTTGACACAAAATCATGGTTTCAGACCTGATAAAGAAACCTTTTTTCCAGCTTACTCCTTAACTACATTACGTAGGAATTATTTATTTGTCATGAGGAAATGAAAAAGGTAAGCAGGGGAGTATGTTGAGCCGTGCAATAGGTATGTATTTACTCTTGATTATTATCCTTTTTCTCCTTTCTTATCCATCTTATGTCATAATATAATAACAAATTGATAGGATTTTGATAAGGAATGAATAAAACAACTCTTGATACGATTTGACTGACCAAAATAACTCTCGATACTTTTTATGTAGAAAAATAGCAAAGAAACAGCTACTGTTCCCAAGTCAGAACATCAAAAGCTAATCGAGGAAAATGAGACGCGTTGGGTGCGGTGGGTGCGATCGAACCAAGGAACAAGTCAAGGAGATCAACGCGAGATAGAAGAATTGTCTGAATATAGCATTTAGTTGTGAATCCCTCAGGAACTCCCGATCATGAGGGATCACATTTATCTTTTCATTTTGACTATAAAAGAGAAGACCGAAGAGGGATCTCTCGTCTTTTTACTTGGATTGTAATTTTAATTTATAGAAGGGTGATTGTGAGAAAAAAGATCGTGTTGTAATGATTAGTGATTTTGATGATTAATATACAACTTGTATTGTTGTTCGTTCCTATCTTTTGGAATCATTAAGTAGTGTTCGTTGGTGGTAGGGCTTGGTCTCTGGTGGAACTTACCGATGTTCCCTGTTTTATGCATTTTTTGTTTCCTGCAAGTTATTCTGCTTTATAGATTTTCAATTGATGTATTTTCTTTGAATTGGATTTTTGGTATTCATTTCATTAATGCGCAGTCATAGTTGGTTTTATTTAATTCATGTTGTGGATTGAATTAGTTATTGGTTAAAGAATCATTTCCGGTTAGTTGCAAAATAAAGTGTGATTGATTAAATCCATTCCTTTTACCCAATAGTTTAAGTACAACTGAAAGAGCTCAGGTAATACTACGATGCTCTCGGGTTGATTTTCATTTGAATTTGGTTGATTAAGATTGAATCGCGGTATTGTTTGAGATAGATTCATGATGCTTAGATGAGTTATTTCCTTTAGAGTTACAAGCTTGAGATTTATGATTGCATCCATTTACTCTTGTATTGACTTTCATAGCTTAGTTTAAAACATTACTCTCTGGATTTATAGCTTGCATATATTGTGTACTCTTGGAATAAAAAGACTTACCCAGGCTGATAATTAATGTGAGGCAATTAGGAGTTTTAAAAGACACCTTTTAGCACCCAACAACTGCATGCCACCCAAGCTTTATTGCATTCGCCTAAGTAGACTACTTGTGGGTACCAGGTGAATGGAATGAAGGCTCATTATAAGATCAGGTGAAAGACTCGATTGGGATTTTACGATATCTAATCAAAAAATCGACTTGGAACTTTGCTTGAGGGGACCTTGTTTCATTTTTTAATGAGCTTGACACAAGACAAGGAAGTCTACTCAGATTCCTTGTTTCATTTTTTAAGAAGCTTGACACAAGACAAGGAACTATGCTCTAATTCCTTGTTTCATTTTTAACGAGCTTGACACAAGAAAAGGAACTATGCTCTAATTCCTTGTTTCATTTTTTAACGAGCTTGACACAAGACAAGAAACTTTTCTCATACCCTTTGTTTCATTTTTTAACGAGGTTGACACAAGACCAGGAAGTATCCTCATATTACTTGTTTCATTTTTTAATGAGCTTGACACAATACAAGAAACTATGCTCATATTTCTTGTTTCATTTTTTAACGAGCATGACACAAGACAAGGAACTATGCTCATATCCTTTAGTTTATTTTTTAATGAGGTTGAAACAAGACAAGGAACTGTCCTCATGGACCTAGTTCATTTTTTAATGAGGTTGGCACAGTAAAAGAACTATCCTCATATTCCTTGTTTCATTTTTTAATGAGCTTGACACAAGATAAGGAACTATGCTCATACCCTTTGTTCACAACCCATAAGATGTCATGACTTCCAAGAGGTTCTCATCAGATGGGAGAACAATGCTCTAGAAGGGATTCATAACAAGGAATTCAAGATCTGGTTCCAATGCACCCAGTACATAATGTACAACATCATGAAATTGATCATTAGTTGATGTAGGCATGGAATGGGTTGCCACGTAATTAACCCGTGGTGGGGAAGACACCATTGGGACAAAAGGACCATTTAGGGAAGATGGTTGACTAGAAGCCATATTTGGATCAGGAAATGAAAGCTGGTCAACGGTGACAATCTGCGTTCATGGAGGAAGCACATCACTCGAAAGAGTGTTGAAACAATAGCTCCCATGTCATAAACATAGTCCTGCCCAAGAAGCAAATTGTAATCTAAAGGGCCTAGGAATTCCATCGCAATCAGATAAACAATTTTTCCTCCCAAAGTAATAGGCAACTGAGGAAGGATCCCTAATGGTTGACTGGTTCCTCTATTAAAAGCCAACATATTCTAGGTATCAGGAACAATTGGCGGCGAACCGAGCGCCTACCAAGCAGTGGAGGAAAGGATACTTATAGATGCACCTTCATCTATAATAGTGCCAGGTACGACCATATTACAAACCTATACTATGATCTGGAAAGGCACATAATAGGGAAGATGACATCTTGCTAGTCGATTCCAATCAAAGGAAGTGACTAGACTACTTGGAGGGGGTACCGTAAGAATAGGGGAATTACCCCTTTGAGTTACGAGAACAGGAGGATTTTCCTACTGTCTTGATGGAACAGGAGGGTTGCCTCCAATATCATTGGAATATGAAGAAACAAAAATAACCTGAGTGGTATCATACTCACTCTCTACAAGAAAGGTACGATTAACTGAAGGTGAATCAGGTCAACTGTTTCCTCAACCTGTGATGGGTCAGGTATAGACTCATGGGATTCACATTCAAAGAGAGTGGGTTTGACTGACGGTTGATTTGGGTCAGTTAATTCATCAACTAGTGAAGGATTAAGGGAGAGTATCCTATAACTAGATGGAAGTCGTTGTGGAGAAGCAGGATAGTTATCCAACACTTTTTGGGCTTCATCCAGATAGGGACAAAGTTGAATGGGGTGATTCCTTTCACATAACCTACAAGGAAACTTAACTTTACCCTTCTTCCCATGAACTTTACTATCACTAGTTGATGGTGTGTCACCAGCATGATCTCCAGAAGTTGATGGCACGGGATGATGTGAACGAGAAGACCATTCTTCTAAGATCCGAGGAATATCAAGGTAATTTCGAAGAACATGGTTTCCCGTACAAAGTTTGCATGGATATCGAACTTTGTAAGGCTTATCAGATGATTTATCATCAGAAGTTGCATTCAAAGCAATGGTTGCTTGGTTCCCCCTGCTGAATTTTCTTCTTCTTCTTCTTCCTCTTCCCTTTCTTCTTATTGTTAGCCACCTGGTTACTAGTGTCAATACTTTCACCAGGCGAAGAGGAAGAAGGGGAGGAAGAAAAAACCGAGGAAGAAGGAAAAGGGTCAACTTTAGGATCAACTGGAGGTTGATTTTGTCCAGTTGGATGAGTACTCGATTGCGAAGAATTCACGACATTTTGAACCAAGGAGGTTGAAAACAACCATACTGGCAAGCCAATGGTAAATCTTGGAAGGGAAAATGTAGCCATATAAGGAGCACCAATATTTTTGAAAGGAGGAAAAGGACTAGGATTCCCATTGGTGGACTCCAGAGTTGCTGCCATATGTTTCAACCTAAGATCAACTAAGGAGTGATGTGGAGGATGTTATCCACAGTCAATTAATTTTATTTTAATCAAAATAAAATAACAAAACAAAAGAGGGATAATCTAGGAAAAAGGATTACCAAGTAATTTTGAACCGCATAATACCTACTAGCGAACCAAGAAGTACGAGCATGAAATCTCCCCGAATTCTTTGTTTTGTGTATCACAGTGTACAAGGAAGATGACTTGGTTACCCAAGGATGGATATAAACCTAATGTAGTCCTCCCATATATACCTAAAAGTATGTGGAGGCCCAATCCATATTAGCGCTGTCTAATGTGAAACCACATAGTGAGAGCATTCCTTTATACTTTTCGTACTATAACACTGCCCTATATACCCAAAGGTACCTGGATGAGCTACGATATAATTACGTACATGGAATGAGGTATCACACTCAGAATGTATCGCAGACAAGTCAATGACAACTTCTATGTTAACGATGCCAGAGCACGTCTCAACCCTAGACCTCTAAATGTTATGCGTTAAGTTACAATGCTCCATTAGGTTAATTGAGATAACTTTTAAGTTAATCTTCTTAAAAATTTTCCTTTCAAGGTTCACCACGTGATGTATGTTTGCAATTCCTAGAATGCAACTAACATGAGAAACATTCTTTCATTCAATTAACAATGAAAATCATAGCTAGTAAGGGATAGAGCAATCAGATCTTTGAAAAAGAGCAAAGAGCACACTTAATGCAATTTCCCTAGCTATTCCTATCAAGCATTCACAAACTACAATATGCAAAATGCAAGTTTTTCTTTTCAGTCCCTTTAGTGTTTAGATGAACAAAAAGGAACTAGATGCACAAACAATCAATCAATACTTTTCACAAGAAATGAAGACTTTACAACAGTTTCTTTTTCAAAGAAATAAAGAATTTACGAAACTTACTTTTCAGCAAGGACTAATCAATATAAACTAACTTTGACAATGAATTGATAATGACAAATAAAACTCTTAAGAAACACTAAAAAATCAAGGTTAATGTAGGGCTAGGAGAAGAGATACAAGTTGATGTCAGAACCATAGAAACATTGATCTTTAAACAAAAAACTTCAGAAGAAAAGTTAGAAAAATTCAAGCAAAATATGGGGTTTTAAGCTTAAGGAGGACCAACGTAGATTAGAGTGGGAGTAACTGTGCTACAAATCACTGTCTCTAAGCCAAGGGTGCTCTGCAGAGCACTGTCCCCTGACCAAGCCGGCGCTGGTTCTAGAGAGGCCAATTAAAAGACATCTAACCTCAATTTTTTTACCAAAATCACTTCAAAAATACTGAAATAAGATTAATGAAAGAAAGTAAAGTCTACTAGGGAGTACTATGGTGAGGATAAACTACCCGAAATGATGGTCGTTCCCCAATATGGTCGCCAACTTGTTATGTGGAATTTTGCATCTACGGATTAACACAACTTCCCTAAGTGGGTAGCTACACTTAGAACAATAGAATTAAAGAGTTTAATCTTTTCCTATAGAAGACAAATAAGACAAGGGACCTAATTTTTATCTTTCGCTTCCCTTTGTCTCCTTTGAATAGCTCTCGTCGCTCCTTCTCGAACTGAATCTGCTCGATCAATACCTGTAATCATAAAGAGAGGGCAAAAAACCAATCAAAGCAAGATATCTATCTACTATAAGCAAATAGAATTGAAATAATTTACGCAAATAATCATCATACATAAAGACAATAATATGGGAAAAGGTGTAAACAACTTTATTAAGTAGAAGGGAGACTTACAACCAAAGAAGTCTGATCCCATGTCACTCATCCAGCTTGAGTTTCATCCTTCATCACACCAAGAGCACAACACTCCAACAGCATAACAATACTTTCTTATGATCTCAAACCTCAAACCAATAGTATCTCCTTAGAATTCTTCAAATTCCAGCCCCTGATCACTATGATGAGTGCTCAATTCACAGGGAAATGGAGGTGGTTTTGTCATAAATTGGGCATTGAATGGCTTTCCAATTTGGGAGTTAATTTCCATGGAGGAAGGGATGAGAGAATAGGAGGTTATTTGATTCATTCCCTATCCAATTTCGAGCTCAGAGGAGAGGATAAGAGGTGGGAATATTCTATAATGGTCTAGAATGAAGGAATATTCCTAGAACCCTATGAAAATTTCACTTAATCTTGCCCAGCTCAGGACAAAGTGGGCATAGGTGCACTCCAGAGATGGCTTGAATGGGCCTAATTGCTCTGCAGTGCATTTACCCCTAACCAAGGCTGTGTTGGTCCCTCAAGGAGTCATTTTAGGATTTCTTCAGGCCAAGAAAATCTCAGAATGATGGCATTTAATGTGATGACTTGTCTAGGGCATGTAGCAACTAAATTAGGGTTTGATGGGCCTAAAAGTATTGATATGAATGATGGGCGTGATGTGCCCAAATAGACCAATAACAATGAGGTTGATACAATTTTTATTTTTAAGAACCTCTTCGATGAATTAGACAGTCAAGATTCCTCAATTTCTAATAAGGAGGACAAATGCAGAGACGAGAAGATGACAGACCAATATTTGGATTGGATGGCCTAAGGGCCTCTTGCTCTTCCAGACAATTTTCATAGCATGCCAAGACATATAGAAAAGTTGCTCTCAAAGTATGATCCAGATAAGAAGACAAAGGCATAAGACCATCTTAATGATTTCTACCTGCATTTACAAATGTTTCCTGCAGGATTTTCACTTATACATTAGAAAGCAAAGCAACATCATGGTACCATATCTTCCCGTCAATTCAATACACAACTACAGGGAGATTAAAAAGCTATTTCTTCAGAAGTTTGTTGATGAGAAACTACCTTCTATTCTACTTAAAGAGATCGAAAGCATGAAGATGGGGGAAAATGAGTAAGTGAAGGATTTTCATAAGAAATTCAATCATATATTGAATAAATTTCCCCCAGACACAAACAACATGATTCAATTACCACCGATTATTACACAACTACCTTGCCCACCAATATTTCCTAATTCATAAAGAGAGCCATTTGGCACTAAAATTTGAATAAGTGATCACCGTTGAGAAGGACTTGTGCATGATTGGGGTCATTACAAATGATGAAGAATCAAAATATTCTAAAGAGACTAGTAGGAAGTCACAACCTTCTTCTAATAAGGCCAAAGAGAAGAAATCATCAGACATCAAAATCTTGACTAGGATGGTGAAGATGTGCACCAATGAAATTTCAGAACTAGATAAAAGGTCAAGTGAGACTTCCATTAGCAACAAGCCTCCTAAGTCCTTCCCTTTTCAAAGGAACAATAGTAACAATAAAAATTAACCCACTAAGTCTGCATAAAATTTGAATGTTGTGATGAACATAGAAAGCATTGGCATGGACGATTACTGTTCTTTCCATTAGGAATATCACTTAGAAATGACATGCCCTCAATGGAACCATAAAATTAACACCTTGGTTGTGCACAGCGTGGACACTCTATTAGTAGATGAGTAGACAAAACAAACAAAGGAAATAGAAGAAAGAAAAATTGTTGAACATGTAATGAATGCATAGCACTATATCTACAACACTGATAAGAAGGATGTTGAAGAACCACCACAAAATGGCCCCCCTCCCTAGAAGTAAAATGGTCGATACAATTTAAGGAGTAAAGGGCCTATATCTAAACAAAAATTAACTAAACATAAATTGAAGGAGAAATTGTTGAGAAGAATCTCACCACCTATCAACCCTACTCAGAATGCATATAGTGAGCCTGGAGAGGTAGTTAAGTCTAGGAACACTTCCTCTAGTAACAAGAGTAACTCTAGAACTCCATAAGCATCGAATAAATTCACCCCTTTAGACACTTCAACATTGTCTGCTATAGGTGAAACGATTGCTTATAACATTGTGGAAGATCTGAAGAAGACACAACCCAACATTTCCATCTATGAGCTCACAAAGAACACAGGCCAATGTGAACTTATTGTCTAGACCTTTTCACAACCTTCAACAGGTGATAAAGCTTCCTCCTCTCAAAAGGTGTCAGGTAACTCTTCTTGTCCTCTTGAATATGTATTAAATTCTTTAACATTAGAATATAACACTCTCTACCTACCATTTTTATTAACGTTTGAAATTTTTGATTATAATGTCCATAATTGTTTAGCTGACTTAGGTGCATCTGTGCATGTGATGTCATTATCTATAACAAATAAAATAAATGGAAAATGGGAGAAAACGAATGCACAAATCATTCAACTGGATATATTTCTTGTCCAGGCTATTGGTGATCTTAAGAATATGCTTATCATATTATCAAAAGATGGTTGATTTCACCAATGTATGAATATTGTAATTGTGGATATATTAGAAGCCTATGGTGTACTATTTAGCAAATACTGGCCTAGAAAATTATAGGGATATTTTGCAACAGACTAGTCACATTTGTGGCTTCCATATAAGGGAAGGAATAATCAATTTCGAGTGAATAGTGAGCCATACATGAAACACACCATAAAACCACTTGAGGGCCACAATGACCCTCTTTCTTTTGTTGATTTGATTTTTTGGAGTTGTTTCCTTGAAACTGACCTAAAGGGTTATCAGGCATAATCATCACTTGTTTAACTAGATACACAACTGGAACTCCTTCCTGTTCTCCATTTGGTGCAAATCAAACATGTAATATAGATGTGCATAATAGTAGTAATAGTAGTATAGGAAGTATATTATTAGCTCATAATGCTTGGAATTTATATTTTGATGGTTCAAAGGCATAAGACAGTTCCAGAGTAGGTTGTGATCTTACAAACCCATGCAATAAAAAGCATATCTTTTCATGTCATTCGGAGTTCGAGTGCACCAATTATACTGCTATATATGAAGCACTCATACTCAGATGAAAGAAAGATATTGACCTAAATGTAGAAATTATAAAGGCAATTGGTGACTTAGAGGTGGTCACTCATTAGGTATGAGATACTATACACTATGTTTCACTGTATCTTAAAAAATACCATCAGGAGGTATGGTGTTTGATAAATCATTTCAAATATTTCAATATTGTTTATGTTCCTAGAATTAGAAATGTTGCAGCAGATGCATTAGCAAATGTAGCCACTGGGATATCACCATTGAAAAATGATTTTTCTGTTGAAATTATATATAAACTATCTGTGTCAGACAATGTCCCGAACTTAAGCATTTTCAATGATGACCAACAGATACTGCACTTTATGGTTAATGCTGATGTATTTAAAGATGCCGCCATAAAGGAGGATGGGCACGATTAGGCTCTGTAGGAGGCATCTAATGCAATGAAAGGAAACACTATGCTAAAATTTGTGGCATCCCTAGAGAAGTTATATGATCTGTAGAACCTATTTAGAGGGCCAACCAAAATAAATATTTAGAGTTCAAAGTTAGCATCTGAACAAGTTAATTTGGGAACTCCCAAAGATCCGAAGTATGCGAACTTCAGTACTTGTTGTTCTCGATAATAATGCCAGGCATTTGTCCACTTATTCAAAAGGTACCATGATGTGTCCACATGGATACACAATGATTTAAAGACTTTTTAGACTCATACTATCCAACATATTATCCCTATAAAGGAAGGGGTGAAACGATTTTAGCAGAAACTATGAAAAGTTCATCCAAAACTAGAGCCCCTTAGAAAAAAGGAATTGAAAAAGATGTGGGATGCTCGGATCATCTTTAAAGTCATATATTCCACGTGGGTTTCCAATCTGGTCCTAGTCAGAAAGAAGTCAAAAGAGATAAGATTATCTGTAGATTTTCACAATCTTAATTGGGCTTCCGATAAAGATAACTATCTAGTGCCATCCATGGAGCCGATACTCAAGATAATATCTTGGTCTAAATGTTTTTCACTACGAGATGGTTTCTCTGGTTATAATCTAGTGCCAGTAGCAGAACGAGACATATTAAAAATTACCTTCTAGAACAATGGGGGACATTTTCTTTCAAGGGAATGTCATTTATACTTATAAACACAAGTGCAACTTTCCAAAGAGCAATGGATATCGCCATCGATGACCTAATAGATAAAAGAATTGTTGTTTATTTGGATGATGTTACTATGTTCTCCAAGAAAATATCAGATCACGTACATCATCTGAAATAGATATTGAAGCAATTTCAAAAGTATGGGATTTTCCTTAATCCCAAGAAGAGCATCTATGGTTTGTCTAAAGAAATCTTGCTGGGGCACATCATCACAAAGAGAAGAATTAAGATTGATCCAGAAAGGGTCAAACCCATCACACAAATCCCATTCCTGGTAAATAAGAAACCATGCAGTCTTTCTTAGGAAAAAATATTTTCATGAGAAAATTCATCTCCGATTATGCTGAGATAGTCAAGCCCATACAAAACATGATCAATAAATATGTCATATACAAATGGGATAAACACGAAAGTAACTCTTTCACTCAGATTAAGAAAGATATTGTCGATGCGCACACACTTTTTAGTCTATATTATGGCAAATATTTCTTGCTCTAAACGTTTGCTTTAGTCTCGTTGATTGTGATCGAGTTGACACAAAATATTTTGAAGAAAATGAGTGACCAATATCCTTTATGAGTGCTAGTCTATAAGGGTTCGAGTTAAATTATCCTTCCATAAACAAATAATATTATTCAGTATACAAGGTAGTTAAGTACTTTGGGCCCTACATATTGAAATCTCAAACAATGATATTTGAACCTCATCAAGTAGTAAGAACATTGTTTGTACAACAAGAGATGGTTGAGAAGAGGGCTAATTGGATGACCTGTATTCAAGAGTATGATATAGAGTTCAAACCAGTTCATACCATAAAGGGACATGGCCAATGTAATATAGCCATTGAATCAAGAGATTCTACCAAACAAGATCTTTCAATGGGAGTAGGAGATCAAAATGTAAAATATTGAACATGTTTCTTAATTCACATCTACAACACCATGTGATGCATGTTAAATTATGAAACTACAGTAAAATTCCACTGTGCATAACTTATTTTATTGATATAATGATTGCATTGAATTCCTATTTTTGATAGGACCTAAATCGACCTAAATATCATCAAATTTGGACAAGGGAAATTGTACTTATGAAGAAAAGCCCACATATGAACATTTGGACAAGGTTAGCCTTAAGTAAAATTGGTCACCCATGGAAGCCTATAAATACAAGTGAAATCGATCTCATTTGGATATCACCAAGAATATTCTTCTTCTCTTCTTTATTAAATGGCTCACACAAGTCTGATGCAGGGACAACAACAAAAGTTTGCGAAAGTTTGAAATTACAGGGTCCGAGGCTCGAATTTGTTTTAGGGTTTTTGGGTTACATTCGTAGGCATGTCACAAGGAAAATTCGACCATAGTCACTGCCTTGTAGGAATCAAGGGTGTGACTGGAAGCCTCTAGTCGCTCACACAACTCCTTTTGCACATTGCAACCAAGATTTTTGACTCAGATTTGACTGAAGATAGAAGTTGACCACAAAAACAAAATGTTGTGTCTAATATATTATGACACTGGAAACTTATTTCTTAATGTTATTGGGTTGTTTTGGTGATTGTATTATATTGGGCACATTGTAATCTCTTCTAAAAATTTTATGACAATCTAATAGAAGAAGAATTTCAAAGGGTTGGACCCCTCGTGGGCTTTTTCCCTCGTCTTTTACCAAACTTGGTGTCTCTTGTTCATGTGTTGATTGTCTCCTTTGTCATTGCATATATTGTTCTATTTTAATTATTGTTGATGAATGGAAAGACTAATTGTTATTGAAAATATTGCTAATAGAAGTATTGAATTGGGCTAAATTAAATGATACAACATATAACAATATGAAAATTGAACATGGTATCAGATCTAAGGTGAAGGACAAGCCCAAAAGGAAACAAGAATTGAAGCAATCATATTTTGGAAATTTGAAAGATCTAATCTAGCTAAGTTAAGATGAATTCCTTCTTCAAAGAAAATGAGAAACTGGGCGACTCATCCAATTTGGCTACATGGAAAGTCAGGTTGGAGATCATAGCTGATAACAATGATTTTTTAGACTACATTCAAGGAAAAATACCTAAGCCTCTAGAGAATTCTTCTGCTGCTACCAAGAATAAGCAAAAGAAACATGAGTTAAAAGAAAAGAAAATCACGTTGATGGTTTACAAGCTAATTTACTTGCATATGTTGGAAACTTGAGAAGGTCTAAGGACATATATGATAAGTTAGTTGGCATGTATGAAGTCAATAATTTGAATGGAATCATCTCCTTGAAAGTTCAACTTAAAGACACCCAAATGAACAAGGAGAGTCTATGAAATCATACATAATGAGGATATGTCGTCTTAGATATTAATTGCAAATATTTGGGAAATCTATTCCTAACAGGGAATTGATAATTGTGACTCTAAAAGGGCTCCCTCCTATATGTGAAACTTTCGTTACTACCATAAATTATGATTGTTAGGATATTCCAACAAATATGAAATAATTAAGTATGATTTGGTCTAGTGTATAGTTAGGTAAAGTGTGTTTCTTTAGTATGTATTGTAACTTAGAATCTGACGACCATGATATGTTCTAAACATGAAGTGATTTGACTATTCATTCTCTCCTCGGTATTACCGACACTTGATCCGTGGCTTAACAACTGATTGGTCCATGATCTCTATTTAAAGAGCATGGAGGGTCATTTTTTAGGTGACCGTTCATGAGGAAGCTTATGTAAATTTTCTTTCTTTTACATTAATAAATTTCTTGAAGGTGTTGGCTCAGGCCATGGACTATTTCCCTCTTTGATGGTTTTAACCACGTCAAGAATACTGGTGTACTGATCTATCATCTATTTGTGAGCAATTTCCTTTGGTGTTCTATCTAAGGAACCCAACCTATAAATCCCTACATGGTATCAGAGCTATTCGAGGGCTGCATCCGTTGGTGATCTAAATCCAAAGCCGATAGAATTGCACCAAACTGTCATTTCATATATCTACTATTTTGGGCCACTAATGGGCAAAGAGGAGTACTCTATTATGTTAGGAGCATCTGTTCCAATTAGGAACCCCTTTTGTTTCATGTGAAAAGGTTTCCGGTAGCCCTGGATACATCATTTTTAAGATCTAGAGGTATATAGTCTTTATTTGCAGCTATAGTTATTTATCTCTTTCTCTATTTTGGTTTATAGTCCTCTATATTTTTTTATTATTAGATCTATACCTTTCATTGAAGATCCCTTTGATACCACATGAAGAAATGTAACACACACTTGAAGGAAACTTAATAAAATAAACACTCAGAAACATAGAAACCAGAAATGGCCGAAAAGGCAAAGAGCCATCATGTGGCCTCTCATGCTCACATATTTTTCTCATTCTCTCATTATTAAAATAATGTTTATGATACATATAAATACACGAGCAAGTTGTCTCAAGATAGTGCGTCTATCTTGGACCAAATTGGTTAAGACAATTTCTCAACTACACACTAACTTAGGAGAACTAGTTGGAGAGGATCTCTCCTCCTAACTAAACTCCTTAGTTTGTGAAACTAACTCTCATGATTTAATTTAATTATTTATTTTATTTGGATTTATAATTGTTTTTAAGAGAGTGAGGCTAACATTCCCCCCTCAATGATAAATCCAAAAATAACAAGGAACCATCTTCCAAGTTCTCAAGTTGCTCCTCAAAAATCATTTGCCTAAAAAAACTGCCAAATGTGGATGCTGAAGGAATTGCAATATGAAGAGACTATGAGTCAACTGCATGATTGATTAATCTCTAAATGTCACTTGACAACTCCATCATGTGCCAAGCCACAAAAGGATCCAACTGTCCTTTGCTTTAAAACAACATCCAGTGTCCACTGACACAATTTGATGAATGCCCACTGGCGTATTTGCTGATGATGATCACCAACTGGCTGATGAAGATGCCCACTGGCTACTTCGCTGATGTTGTCAAGACTTTCAATCTGACAACCACTTTTCAATTTCATTGATATTTCCCCCCTTTGTCAGCTGAAAGGAGAGACAATATTCTCCAAATTATATCTGAACTCCCCCCTGTAGGTGTAGGAGTATTTCACAGGTGTAGTACACCATTCAACTGCACGAGAATGCCATCATTATGTTGGCTACAATATGTGTGAGTGAATGCGATTGTAAAACTTATACAATATTTTGGTTGTGGATGACCATTCCCAGGGATCAATCCATGAATAATTTATCTTCAATCTGGCAGGTTGGTCATGTTTGCAACATTTCTCTGATGAATGATTCGACTTGCAACAATGGCTACAAGGATGGAGATCAAAACACTGATCTTCCAGATGACTGGTTCTTTGATGATGAGAACATTTCGGTTTGTCTACAACTTGAGTTGGTGTGCATTTCTGTTTGTTTGCAACTTCATGTTATGTGCATTGATGTCTGTCTGCAACTTGTTGAGAACTTGCTAAAGTGATTTTTTCAAGTAATTCAACACTAACGAACTGAATGGGCTTTGAATAATCAGGGATATGTAAGTTGTCGTTATCTTTGAGATATCCTAAGCCGCGTTGATTTCAATTACTTTGAATTTCTTCCCATGGCTTGATGATGGGTTTGGAAGAAAGTTGCACTGGAACAACTTCAACACTTGAAGCTGGTTGGATGAATGAGTTCGAATGAACAGCTGTATTTGGATTGGTCAAATACTTAGAAGCAACATGCTTCTCTTGCGAATCTAGTTGAAGGAACTCAATCATTTCATGTTCATGTTGAAGATGCACTAGAATGTCAGCAAGAATGGTTTTGCTGATGTGCACTATGTCACCAGCTGATGATAACATCAAATTGTGAATAATTTGAGATAGTTGAATGTGTGTTGCCATGTTAGCTTGCTCACTTTGAATTCAGGCTCGTTTGTACTGCTGCTTATTGCTGATTCTTTAAACACTTGCTAGAGTTTTATAACTTGTTTGCTTGAACTCTTGATTTCACGCTCACTTAATGACGATCGCTTTGCTTGAATGAAACATTATGAATGCTTTAATGAAATTTACACATGCTCGCTTGTTTTTTTGGTGGATTGACATGTTCGCTTGCTTTATTACTTAATGCACTTGCGTTAAACACTGGCTTGATTTGATGCTCACTTGAAGAATAGAATACTAGATTTCACACTCATTTGATGATGATTGCTTGCTAGATGGATTGCTTGAACTTGCTTGATTGATTACTGACACTTTGTGCTTTCTTGAATGTATTTATTGAATGTGTTGATTTTAAAAAAGGAAGGGTGTCAAACACTGTCGAAAATGCACCCAAGAGACAAATGGCAAGTTCAATCTTGATGACTTAGTTGAAGACTTACTTGACTTAATGTATTCACCTTAACAATTCAAATTAGGTTGTCGGTTACAATCGAAAATGCACCTGGACAATTCAACTCAATTTGTCTTTGATTACAACCCAACTTACAAATGATGATTTTCAAGTTACAGTTTTGTATTGAGCTTATTAAAAAAATGGTGCAAGTGCAATTGCCAAAAAATTGTTGTTGATGTAGATGACAACTTGATTGGATGTTGATGTAGAATCTTCTTTGACAACTTGATTATGTAGCATCCTTAACTTGATTGCTTTGATTACATGATGTGAAATGTTGTTGCAGAATATTACTTGTATCAAGTCAATGATGTGATGCTTTGTGCTTATGAACTTAATTAATTATGGGATCTTTGATTTCAAGAGCTTGATCGACAACTTGTATATGTAAACTTTCTTATGTGCATGTGGTTTTTTTGTTTAAGAATAATAAAAAGAGCATTTTACAAACTTGACACAAGTCATGCAAACACATCCACGACACAGTGTGTACCTATAATCCCCTTATTCAATTTTGGGTGAATCTAGGACACGATCACCACAGAAAGATATGTTTTTATTAACCTTCAGGATACATCATCATGACAGTGCCTTTAGTGAGGCATCTCAAGCAGAAACTGAGAACTCCTTGGTGTCAAATTGGCTTCAAAAGCTGACTCTAAAACAATGATAATGCTAAGCTTGCAACCCTTTGAAGCAACTTGTCTTCAAATATGGGATGTTCATGGACTAAATCTCTCAAAATAAAACATTACTTTGAATTACAATAATGACTTTAACTTATCACTCCAAATACTGAATATGCATATTATAAATTCACAAAATCACTTATGACTCTAAAAAATTAGAAATACTCCTTATCCCTCCAAAATGTACAAAAAGAATCTCATTACGCCATTTGTTTTCTGGGCCTTGAAAAAATTCCTATCAAGGGCAAAGAATAATGACCAGTGAACTAAGTTCGTACCCCCTCTGCTAAACTTGTTTTTATAGCTACAACGCCGAAGTGTTCTTTATCACAAAATTAATGCTACGAAAACGCTGGCAAAACACCGAGACAACATGAGGACTTGGAGAAGCCAAGTGGAAGAGTCATTGCTTGAAGGCTTGTGTAGATTCAACGTGTAAGAAATGAATACAAAGGGCTATTATAACACTGCATGGGTTTCACATCTCTGCAATTTTTAGAGTAGAGGCATGTTCAATTATGAAACCTCTATTTACCATTATCGACTCACCAACCATGAAGAATTTTACAGTGCCAGAGAGAGTTTGAAATAGAATTCCAATCACTTCTCTCAAATTAAAGGAAACTAGAAGAAACAATGGGATCTGGCACAAATATAGCTACCGATGCATTAAAACCAATAAAAACCCATAATAAAACTTCTGCCTTTGCAATAAGTTTTTGTAACATCATCGAATGACATTCCGTATCCTTGCATTACTGAGTAGAATAATAAGCTCCCACACCATAGTTCATTCAAATATAGACAGCTACCTCATCAATTTTCCTGTAACAATGGCCGCTAAATTATATATTGCAGTGTTAGAAAGCACAGTGGCATCGGCAACTGTGCTTGTGAATCCTGCATATGGTGACAGTTCGTTTCAGTTCCCGTCAACAGACTCAAAGACACCAGCATGGGTAGCAACGTTTAGGAATCAGGAATGTTCTCCAGGCAGCAACGTTTTCATCACTTTCACCTCTTCTTAGTTGCGTTCTGTTTTAGTTCCCAGTTTCGAAAGCAGGAGCAAGTTTGGATATTTATTCAATTAAGGTAGACTCCGATAAGGCCTTTTTGCCATTCAAGAGAGGAAGCCATGATAAATCCCTGAGGGCTCATGAAGGAAGCATGTGTATGGAATGATAACTGCGCTCTGTTGCACTGTGTGCATGGTATGATTAGTACTAAAAGAGCAACTCTTATTGAGGATCCGAGTGTGAAACAACGTCACATGAAAACTGCAATTGGATCTGCGATCCAATATAGTTTCGCTTAATTCCAACAAGGAGACTTTCAGAGAATCTGGTGGAGTTGTGCTGCAACAAAGGAATGATGTCCCATCATCAAATTCTGATGATAAATCAAATCACTACTCTGATACTAATTGAAGGTCCCTCTGATACCACATGAAGAAACTTAACACACACATGAAGGAAACTTCATAAAATAAACACTCAAAAACATAGAAACCCGACATGGTGGAAAATTCAGAGAGCCATCATGTGGCCTCTCATATTCACATATTTGTCTCATTCTCTCATTATTAAAATAATGTTTATGATTCATACAAATACATGAGCAAGTTGTCTCAAGATAGTGCGTCTATCTTGGACCAACTTGGTTGAGACAATTTCTCAACTACACACTAACTTAGGAGAACTAGTTGGAGAGAATATCTCCTCCTAACTAAACTCAATTTGAGAAACTAATTCTCATGATTTAATTTAATAAATTATTTTATTTGGATTTATAATTGTTTTTAAGAGAGTGAGGCTAACATTCATTTCTATGTATGATCATTGTCCCGCGACTCAGTGTGATCTAGGCAAATTGAAAACAGAAAGAAATTATTTTTCTCATGCGTATGCTCTTTTCCATTGCGCCGCATGATCTCGGAAAACCAGAAACATAGAGGAAAATATATAGTTTTCGACCAAATCTAACTTTAAGTCCGAAGACTTGGATTTCTTTTGCATGCTTGTTTTGGTTTGTGTGGTTGTTTTTTTGTTTTGTAGGCAAAAAGGGTTTTTTCAAGTAAGCATGCACTCTAAAGCTTCAGTGAGAAAAAAAAAAACCCCCTTCCACCTTTCCAAAAATTATTAATCTTTTAAACTAACTCACTTGGTCCAAAGTTACTTTATGAGAATAGAGGTCTTGTTGAGTTAATGTTTCAAAAATCACATGTATCTTATGTTTTAAAGTTACTTTATGTAAAACTGTTCTCACCCATTATAAAAAGTGAGTCACTTATAATTCTAAAGTCACTTTATCTTTTATTTAAATTACAATTTAGTGGGTAGTTCATAAAGTACCATTGTAAAAGTTAGTTTCACTTATTTATAAAAATGGGTCACATAAAGTAATCTTTTTTTTTAAAATTGAGCTAATTAGATTAAATTTGGAGGGGAAGGGGGGGATGGGGGGGGGGGTGGTGCGGTGGGGTATAAATATAACATTATCATTCACTTCCCAACATTCATGTAGTTCATCGACATCTTGAACAACTTTTCTTAAAAAAGGCATAACTTCTTCATTCAAGAGCCATTTTCAGAGCTTTTTTTTTTAATCAGCCTAATTTTTAAAGATATTTCCATTGGAACACTCAGTTTCAACACCTATAGCTTCATTTTCTTTTAAAATTGAAATTAGATGCCTATTTATTCTTGACAACACCAACTACTTCCAATGGTTATCCTACATTGTGGATTTATTTAGAAGTAAAGGTGTTTATAGAATAGCCTTAAGCTAAGAGTCTAAACATAAAGATGAAGATAAGCAAGCCAAATGGGAAAATCAGAAAGATCAAGCACGTGGGTTGATAGAGATGTCTATTTCTCCACACCTTAGATTCCATATCGTAGAAATTGATACCCCCAATGAAGCAATGAAACAACTCAATAAAGTTTTTGGAATTAAAAATGAAATTAGAGCTCATCAATTTGAAAATTAATTGTTTACATTAGACCCCAATAACTTTTCTTCCATTGAAGATTTTTTGTCCAAGTTCAAGACCCTTAGACTTCTCTTGGAAGGTGCTAAGGTGAAGAAAGAAGATGGTAGTCTTATCTATTCCATTCTTACCAAGTTAGGACCAGCCTACTCTGTGCTTGTTTCCACCATCCATTCTACTAGAGAAGCCTTTCTTTCTCAAGGACAAGACTACAAGTCCCCCTTTTTTAATGCCTTTTGTGATTCTTTCATAAGAGAACAAGAAAAGCTCTTGCATCTCAATCTTCTAAATACTGAAAACTCTTCTAAGAAATTCTTAGCATCCCAACAATAACCAAGTTCAAAGAATCCTAATAAGAAACATCCTAAAAAGAATGGTCCTAAGCCATTTCAGTCTCAAAATGAAAAATCAGCTCAAAAAAAGGATAAGGAAACTAAAAATAAAGGGAAGAAGGCTAATAGACATTGAAACTTTTGTAATCATGATGGCCACTTAGAATCCAAATGCTTTAAGAAGATGGAACCCTTGGAAGGAGCAATTAAGAAACATAACATCCATTTGGAGAACTCTTCAACTTCAACTTCATCTTCAGGAATAACATTTTCTGCATGTGGTTGTCAAGCATCTCTGTCTGGTTATGCACTAAATTTTTCTTCTTCTTCTCATTCTCATGAGCGGCTCATTGATTCTGGAGCTTCTTAACACATGGCCAAAAACAAAGCCATGTTTTTTTTCTTTAAATGATTGTAACACCAAAATTATATATGTTGGTGATCATAGATCTCTTCGTGTTGTAGGTACTATAACTATTAATCTAGATAGTGGTCAATTTAATGACATATTATGTGTTCCTACCTTATACTGCAAGCTTCTATTTGTATATTAGATAACTCATTCAGGTGAAGGTAAAACCGTTGAATTTTCACCTCATGATGTTGTAATTAAGGACCTAAGAGATCCTAGACATATTTTAGCTATTGGCATTGCTGATGACTATACAAGGTTGTATAAGTTTAAAAAATTTGGGTCATCAACTCTTCCCTCGGTATTTGTTGCTAATAATGATGAAGTGAGCAAACTTTTGCATGAGCGATTTGGTCACTTAAACTATCACTTCCTTCAAAATCTATGTAAAGAAAATATGGTGACATGTCTTCCTATGGTATCTTGCAAAGATGGTGTTTGTTCTCGATGTGTACTCGGAAAACATCGTCGGGATAATTTTGAAAAACATGCCCCTTGGCATGCCTCAACTCCTTTACAACTTGTGCATAGTGATTATGTGGTCCACTTCCAGTTCTTTCATTCTCTAGCTACAAGTATTTCTTAACTTTCATTGATTATTTCTTGAGACACACTTCGGTATACTTCTTAAAACTCAAGAGTGAATTCTTTAACATTTTCTTGGCCTTTAAGGCCATTGTTGAGAAAAAATCTTGACATCAAGTTCTTAAGCTAAGATTTGATAATGATGGAGAATATGTTATCAACAAATTCATCAAATTTTGCATTGAGCATGGAATTCAATTACAACATACTGTTCCATATACTCCACAAAAAAACGGTGTAGCTGAAAGGAAGAATCACATCTTAAAGGAAATGGCTAATTGTATGCTTCAATCTAAAGGAATTAGTATTAATTTTTGGGTAGAAGCAATTAACTGTGAAAATTACATGGTAAATCACACTCCTACTAAGGTTTTAAAGAATATCACTCTAGAAGAAGCACGGAGCTCACTTAAGCTAGATGTAAGTCAATGTCGTGTTTTTTGAAGTGAAGCATGGGCACATATTCCAGATGAAAAGCATAAAGCCTTAGAACCTAATAGTGAAAAATGTATTTTTGTTCGATATTTTGAAGATGTCAAAGCATATAGACTTCTTCAACCGAAATCCAAAAATGTTATCTTTAGAAGAGATGTAAAGTTTTCTGAAAATATATCAGCCTACGAACCTAGTTTGATGGATGTGCCACCTCTCTCTATCCCTTCTATTGATGAAAATATTCCTTCTTTAGATGATGACAACGAAGATGAAAATTATCCCCCACCTTCTCGAGATCCTCCTTCAGCTCCTCAACTTCCAAAATGGGTCTGTGCTACTCGAGATGTAGCAGGTGCTCTTGCGAGTGATCCTATAGATCATCGTCGCACATGTCCTTGGTTCGATAGAGCCTCTTCTTTACTGGCTAAAGCTTTAGCGAGTTATGATACTGAAACCTCTATAGAAGCTTCATGCCATCCAGATTGGGATGCAACTATGAATGGAGAATATTTTTCATTATTGGCAAATGATACATGGGATCTTGTTCCTCTTCCAAAGGGACGAAAACTTGTTAGATGCAAATGGGTTTACATAACCAAGTTTGGACCATATGGAAAAGTTGATAAACATAAAGCTCATCTTGTTGCTAAGGGTTTTTCACAAGTTGAAGGCATTGACTATACTAAACACTTCTCCCCTATTGCCAAAATGAACTCTATCCACCTTGTTCTTTCCCTTGCTGCCTCTTTCAAATGGGAATTCCATCAAATGGATGTTAAATCTGCCTTCTTACATAGGGACTTGCAAGAATAAATCTATATGGAACAACCTCCTGGATTTAGAAAAAGAGACTCCAGCCTTGTATTTCATCTTAATAAATCCATTTATAGTCTCAATTAAGCCCCTCAGGCTTGGCATGCGAAAATGGATAGCTTTCTCTTAGACATTGGATTTTCTAGGTGTCATTCTGACAATACTGTCTACACCAAGAAAGTGGGTAATTCTATTATCATTCTTTTTCTTCATGTTGATGATCTTATCCTTACTGTTAGTGATCCCAGCCTTATAAAACATGTGAAGTCTAGCCTTAAAATGCCGTTTGAAATGACATACTTAAGACACTTTATTTTCTTGGCCTTCAAGTCTTGCAATCCAAAGAAGGTATTTCCCTTTCCCAGTCCAAGTATGCCTATAATATTCTACACCACTTTCAAATGGAATACTATAAACATTCCCCTTGTCCCTTTCAGTCTGGAGCCAAAACTTCAGTCACTTGTACTTCCCCTGAAGTTGATGCTACCTTATATCGTCAGCTTGATGGAAAAATTTTGTATCTAACCCATACCCGTCCTGACCTTTCCTTTGTTGTTGTCCTTATTGCTTAGTTTATGAAAAACCCACATGAAATTCATTGGAAAGAAACTAAAATAATACTTTGTTATGTTCGAGGTACAGTTCAATTTGGGATTTAGTACAGTGCAGAAGAATCTCCTTTACTGGTTGGTTTTACTGATAGTAATTGGGCTGATGACCTTGATGATCAGAAGTCTACTATAGGTGATGTATTCACTCTTAGTTCTGGACCTATTACATGGGCTTGCAAGAAAAAAAGTTCCATTTCTCTTTCTTCAATGGAAGTAGAGTATCATGGCACCGTTGAAGCTAGTAAGGAAGCCATGTGGCTTCCTCATATCCTGTCAAAATTTGGTTTTCAGCAGCAACATCCGACTACACTTTGGTGTGATAATCAAAGAGCCATTCAACTATGCAAAGATCTAGTCCAAAATCAGCATAGCAAACACATTGAAATACACATAAACTTCATTAGGAAGCTCATTCCACCATTTTCTTGAAGTGCAATATTGTTCAACTGATGATCAAGTTGTAGACATGTTTACAAAGGCTCTCACAGAGGCGAAGTTTACTAAAATTCAATTTATGGTTGGAGTTCAGGAAGCTGTCACTAAGGGGGGATAGGCTCTAATGCCTCCTTCCTTCTCCTATTGTGTCATCTTTGTACATCCTTCAATCCTACCCTAGGTTTTTCTTAAGGGGGGATGTTAGGATATTCCGAGACATAGGAAATAATTAAGTACAACTTGCTCTAGTGTATAGTTAGGTAAAGTGTGTTTCTTTAGTATGTACTTTTTGTAACTTTAAATCCGACGATCGCGATATGTTATGGACATGAAGTGATACGATGATTCATTCTCTCCTCTGTATTACTGACACTTGATCCATGGCTTAACCCCCGATTGGTCCATGATCTCTATTTAAAGAGCATGGAGGGTAATTTGTTAGGTGACTGTTCATGAGAGAATCTTATGTAAATTTTCTTGATTTTACATTAATTAATTACCTGAAGTGGCTAAATTGACTTAGGATGTGGACTCTTTCCCTCTTTGATGGTTTTAACCATGTCAAGAATATTAGTGTACTGAACTGTGATCTGTTTGTGAGTGGTGTCCTTTGGTGTTCTATCTAACGAACGGTTGTGGCCACCAATAACCCCCCTTCTTTGTTTCATATTAGCAATAACACCAAGCAAATAGGGGACCCTTAGTAAAAATTCAAACAAACATCTCTAGGAACATTTTTGTTTTTTTTTTTTTTTCCTTAGAATTTTATCGCAACAAAGCAAGGAAACATTTCTTTTATGGGCATAACGAACTACGAAGGAACGATGCAAAATTCATCGCATCACATTCACCATAAGCACCCTTAAATAAAAACTTAAGAAATCTCCGAAGGCCGATGTGCGACATCGCATATCACAACATCGCGTAAAGTAGCACACAATGACTAATATCTGCGATTTGCGATGATCCAATATTGCGATGCCACAATACTATAACACGAATCTGCAATCTGCGATGAGCGCGAATTTTTCTCGGCACAGTATTCAAGGAAACCTGCCCATTAATCAAAATTAAGCGCGCGCCTTAAAAAAGGAAATTAATGATTGTACGAATGGCTGCTTTTCATTTTTCGAAGAATCAGTTCACTTTGAATGTCATAATTATGCACACATAAGATCTGAAACCTTCATGTCAATCTTTATTTCCATTACTCTTTTCCTTCACGCAAACTATAAAACAGGAAATAACATGGAGCAATTTTGCAGGAAACATCTAAGGAAAAGGGAAAAGCGCCAATGCTCGGAGAACACAGAAGAGATCTCTTGAGAAACGGGTGCCAGATACGATAGGACTACAGATTCCAGAGTATCACTCAACAGATGCTAATGACCGATAGGTCATCTGAAGCTCAGAATCAAAGGCACACCAAAGCAGCATGATTACAATAAGACCTGAAACTTACACGCCAAAAAGCTCGGAATGAAGAACAGAAGCAGTTTTCAATCCAGAAAATTGCTCAGAAAGTAAAGTCTTCTGATTCATCAAGTCATTCGCAAAGACAGAAACCGAAATAGCAAAAGCAGAACCAGTCTGAGGGAAATTTGAGTTATTACCAAGTATACACCCAGTCAGCGGGAGATTCTCTAAAATATCTTATAATTTACAAGAAAGTGGTGCTAGCTCTTGTTACTTCTATTTTTATAGCACACACTAAAGAGGGAAGGCAACCAGCCGACTCTTCCCAGCCGAATGTTGCGTGCTTACAGCACTAAGGAGCAAATATAGAAATAGTTCAGAGTCAGATTTAATTTTTAGAAATAGTTTTCTTTATCAGAAGGACGGTCATTTGAAAACCGGATCCTAAATTTATGGAATCAAGTCAGTTAGCTAGCAGTATTTAAACCCTTCTCAGGCATTTAGAGAAGGGTCCGGAGATTTGTCAAAAACTCGTCCTCAGAACATGCACTTTTGCACCCTCGGAGGTGGTTTTGATGAATGGATGGATCAAGGTTTATTAACGTTTGCATTTGATATCTGCTACTGATGTTGCACTTCTGTACTCTTAGTAGATGTTAGAGCAAGGAGAGATAAATCATTGTTGCTTTAAGCTTATGAGTGGAACTAGTCATAAATGGTACTTTTATCTCTTGACTATTCCTGCTTATGTTCTTTAAGTGATTTATAGTTTCATTTGTTTATATGTCATTATATGAATGTATGGGTTATCATTTGGCACTTTTGTACGGTGAAGTCATATTGTTTGTGTCTGACATATGAATAACTTATTATGCGATATGTTGTTCACAACTGTTTTGCCTAACTTCTTATGCAAAGTGGTTTATCTTTAATGATTTCTATTCTTATGATAGCTGAATGATCTTTATTACCAGTTATTGTTCGAAATCTTTTTAGATCGCATAATAGAAGATATACACCCCGGGTTAGTGTAGATTAGATGTGTTGTTTCTCATTAGATTACAATAGCATAGAGTTAGTTTAAGAGTCTGAATTAAATTAGCTTTAAGTACTCTTAGATCAGCATCATTCAACTCTACACACACACACACACACCCTTAGATTGGGAAACTGGTCCCATTATCCCTAGTCGGAACCGCTATACCAAA